>UZAF01018591.1:12936-31459 GCA_900617895.1 Haemonchus placei | reverse complement strand
CCCCCCCCCCAAACTACATTTTCACCCTTTTATCATTGTGATGGTTATCAAAAAAAAAAAGAAATCAAGGTAGTATGCTACTTTGTCTCTGCTCTGGCCTGAATGCTCTGGCCGCTCTGGTGTCAAGATTAACCACCGCCCAAATTTGCAACTGTTCAAGGCCGCAGTAGCGTTTTTTGGATCGATTTCAATTGAACAGATTTAGGGAGAAGGCTCTGACGTCACCGTACACGCCGTTGGCCACGTGTGGCACCTTCACAAATTATACTTGAAACAGTGTAAGTATTTCGAGGTACGTCGTTTATTCTAATGAAATTTTTAATTCTGTCTATCCATAATTGTCTCGAGTTTTATCAGGTTCTGATGCAAGGAAATTGGAAAGATTCGAAGGAAGATGTTCTACATCTCAATTTTCCAGACGAAAATGTAACTCGTGAAGGTTGGTCACCACTTATTCCTTTACTTTCCAATCCGGACTTTTTCAAATGAATGTAGTTTTTAATTTACTCCATTCTTTGGGTTTCCTTACAAGAATGTAATTATTGAAATCGTTTTTGACAAACTCAACTGAGTTTCGATTTGATGCTTACATACATACCAAATTCGCCACCGACCATATTTTCTACACTGTTTTACCCATATCCAACAGGTTACTATAGCAATCACAACATTTGGGTATAATAAGTGCCTTGAAATTCTAGTTCTTAAGCAATTCTTATCTCATTTCTGCTTTTATTATTCCTTATGGAGCTAGTCAAAAGTCTGTAGCTCGTACGAATATTGATTTTCAGCAGTTGATGTAGCAGATGTTAAAAAAATACCTATTGCAAATTTCAGTGCTCCTCTTGTGTAGGATGCTGCCGTGCAATTTGCTCGGCAATTTTTCAGCCCTGAGTTTTTTGTTCAGGGCTCCACGCAGTTCTAGGATCGCTTTATCATAACCAAATCGAAATCGACCTAGATAAAGTCGAGGGAGTCCTATCTGCCGCCTCTGTTCTCCAGTTGGTTAGTAAGCATTCCGTGTTTCTTCTATATGTACCGTAGATGAAAAACACAAACTCGTGGCCTTCCCAATCACTTTTTTGTTTTCTGCAGTCTTTCGAGAGCTTTTACATTGTGGTAAAATTTTATTTCGAATAACTTGGCTTGCAATCTTTAGGAAAGCGTGTTAGAGCGATGTGGTGAAGCAATGGCTGAAAATATTCTACCGAACAATGTGTTGCGATACCTCAATCTGGCAGAGATGTATGGTCTCCCGCAGGTACTCCACAAAGATTTTTTCGCAAAAAAAAAACTCTGAAGCTATCTCTAGGTAACGAACAAAGCGTATCATTTGCTGAAATGGAACTTTTGGAGATTTATGAAATCAAAGGATCATTTAAAAGAGCTGAAGTAGGTCATATTTGAGTTTCAGTTTCGCGTTTGCGACTTTCATTATTCAGGGTCTCAGATACCAAACATTTTACTTAATTTGTTATGTGACCTACTCTTGAAGTATTTGCATATTAAAATACTGCTACAAATTTTCTCTATTCACTTGTTCAGAGAAGACACGTTTATTCGCTTGATTTCATCCTCTGAGCTTCTTATCATGGAAGGGGAGATGGACATCTATATAGCCATCAAAATGGTAAGAGTCACTTGACTAGTTTCTACAGTTTCGATGTAGTTGACTATCTATTCTAATCCAGATTCTAATTAGTTTATTTTAATAATTTATAATTGGGATCAGTTCATCGAATTTTATCTTTTTTCAGTGGATTTTCCTTCAACAGAAGCCTCATGCCTCCGCGTTGCCAGACGCCGAATTCACGCGTCTTATGAACGAAACACTTGCCAGCTATCCTCCTGGAGAGTTATTCGTTAGATATGCAGCCTTATTTGCAGCTCTTCGGTTTCACCATATCACCACTACATTAGGTAATTGTCTGCCATTCAACGGTTCATGTGATTCTCGCTTTATTATTTGTTTATTTACCCTCACAATATCGCAGAATCCTGACAAAACATACTTAATTTTCTTGAACATACATAACCATGATTTTTTGTGAGTTTTCTGTTAGTCGCTTTCATGTGTTTAGGCCATATATCCCTTCTCGTGTTCAGATTTCATTCTTTCAGCTAGCTTGGGTGTCGTTGAGAAGGACAGATTGATTCCGAAGGAAGTGCTTCGGGCTGTGATGGTGGATCAGTGGAAAACGACATTAACCAATGAAGAAAACCCAACAGCGTGCGTTTTCTGGTCCATCCACCTTTCATCAACTGCTTTCCACTTGTTAATTAGCGAAAAGCCTTTCATAGATTTGATAGGACAAGCGTATTCCAAGGTTTTACCGCAAAGGAATAATAATCGCCTCATTCAGCTTTTGAATAGGGAGAAGGTTTGTGTGTAGAGTTGGGGTGAAAATAGAACACAACGGACTAATTCTTCTACCCATCCCCTACTTCCTTACTGCTTCCTGTGAAGCGAAATTACCCATCATACATTAACAAAATATTATGATTCTAATTACACCTCCCTCTACTCGCGATCAGTTCAGAGTGAACGAGTTAACTATGGACGATTTTCACGTGAATTCCTTGCGTCTCGGGCGAATGATAGATAGCATGCCGGTAGGTTACTTACAGAAACATTTTCAAATCTTAACTATTTTTTTTCATGACTTCGTGCCTTCAGATGTTTACAGGGACACATTACAAAGAGTATTTTTGATCCAATCTAAATCTCATTATAAAATTTGTGAGAAAATTCGATAGGTGAACATCTCGTGGAGGAATATGTTTGGCTGACTAAGATTTTATTCAGAAGTGCTGGCGATGGACGGGTTTCAATAACGGCGTGGATATAGTAATGAACGCATCCCATGGGTAAGTTTCCAAAGACTTTTGTCTTTTTGTCTAATTGTAAGAGCTCAATGTTCTCCCCCAAAATGCTTCAACCTCATTCATACGTTGATATTCCATGGCCTTTACAAAAGATTGTCATTATAAGTACCTCTAGTTGCCATATCTGGATTGTGCTCCTATTAGAGCACCGAAATATTTTTTTTCTATTTTTCTGGTGTGTACTTGAGGCCTTCTACAAGGAGCTAAAAATTAGACGAATGTTCATGCGATAAATTTGCTCACGGTCCCAAACGACACGGGAAATTTCAATGTAACAGGAAATAGTGCAGAAGTTATCAGTATGGTATGAAGAACACAATATTGCCATTAGGCTTCCAACGACGACAATTACTTCGGAACCTCAGGCCGTTGATTTGATCAGTAGTTCCGCCTGAAAACCTCGAACGGCAGATGAATATTACCATCACAATAATTTAACTATACTTGTAGTCTCAAGAGTTGAATGTTTTGATAATCGTGTTGTTACTTAGAATCCTCACCATGAAAAGGAACTGTTTGAGCCAAGCAACACCATACTCGATCAATTTGAAGAGTGAGCGAATGGTTCACTATCGGTGAGTAATAGAACCTATACTGAAGGTCTCTAGAGGGTATATTTTTATTTGGAGCGACAATTAAAATTCACGAAGGTGCAAGGTTTTTCGCTTCATTTGTGTTTCTTTCTCTTACTGTCTACAATCCCATCGAAGTCTCATCCTCAATCCCCTTCGCCTTCTCGTGCTAGGAGTTCTCATTTACTCGGCAGCCTTTTGTTTGTTTTGTGTGAATATCCCTTGAAATCAGAGCAAAATCTGTGGGGTTGTTTTCTGACTCATCATTATTCATACCTACTGCTGCTCAATTCTCTTGCAGTCATTTCTGACCATCCCTTGAGAACGTGAAAAGGTGAACTATCCAACTGCTTTTACAGAAGTAACTCGTTTCATTTCAGAGTTATCATTTCGGATGGGACTGGAGCGTGTCTTTTTGACAGTACAAAGCAGAGTATTTCTTTGAGATTGGATCAGGTTAGTTTTTCCATTCCTCGTCATACAGATTTTATAGCAGTACACGAAAAACCCAATTAAAATCCAAGTGTGCAGTTCCGTTGAGTAGTAATCACAACAACTGAGCGGTCCTTCAAGTACTTTCCGTTCATTCAGAGTGTGGTTGTGGCTCGTTTTGGAGATGACATCAAACTTCCAGTATCAGTACACCTGCTCTACCTAGCAGCACAACCCGCACCACCCTCATTTCTTTATGTAAACCAATATATCAAGGACGTGGTGAAAAGGGAAGATGAAGAAGAAGAAGAAGAGGAAGAAGTATTTCATATGGCATCTGAGTAATGTCCATGAATTGAAAGAGTCTCACTGAAAGCACTCTTCCCATGGCAGCTCCTTTTGCAGAAGCAATATTGCTTCAAAGTTAGATTTTCAATATCGCGCTTTGATTTAGATGCATAGATTTGCTGCTCAGCAGTTATTTCACATCTCAGTTGCCAGTTGGATTGCTAAAGCTAAAGTCTTAGTTTGTTCCAGCCCAATATTTCCTTGGGTCATTCTAAAAGTAGATCATACGCGATGCATTGCTCACTGAGTGGCATTGTGTAATACAGTAGCAAAGTCTTCTCAGATCTTAATATTTGATTTGAGAGATGACAGTCAAAACCCCTCCACTTCGTGAAGCGCACATTTTTCGTGGGTTCTTCATTACCTTGCCCCTCAAAGATCTATCATCTGAGTTAAAGGTTTTTTCAAAATGGAATCGCTTGAACAAGTCAAGTCCCTCCGCTAGGCCATTACGGTGGGCTGTTCAACTAGAACTGACAGGGGCTATAGTCTGGATCAGTGCACTTTGTCCTCTCCGATTTTCTTTATATGTGCGTTTGCTGAGAGATATCACGATAGCTGTGGTATTCATAGAGGCCTAGCAGACATATGCTTAATGCATTCATTCTTTTTCGAAGTCTTTTTCTCCACTTCATGTTCTCATCTTTGTTTACCTGTTTGTTTCAAATTCGAGCGTATATCTCTATTATTACCTCTGAGGAATATGGCTATTTCATTCTGATTCATTTATTCGCAAAACTTGAAAACTTCAATGTCCTCTCGTCGTCAATTGCCTGGTTTCAAATAGTGCAAATATAGGATTTTTATTTGTTTTTTTTTTTGATAGTCAGCTTAGCTGCATCAGAATTAGGTATTGGTAGAATTTGGTTTGTTCCATGTAGACGTTCTGCGGATGGAACTGCACAGGTTATGAATCTGTGTAATCATGGCTTCCATTCAAATACCTCAAACTTCCAATCTGAAGTGGCCAGTACTGCTTTTTCTGTACATATTTTGTTATGCTTCTACACTTTACTTTGTTCCATTTTAGAGTTGTGTTATCATTTCGTGATAAAATGTAATAAGCATTTTGATTTTATGACAGCGAAGAATCCAATACTATTGGAATTGTAATGGGAAACATTTCGAACAGAGCAAAAAAAATGTCATTTATCATGGTGGTGTCCGGAAACCTCAAAATTCACAGTCACTGCCATCATTGAGATAGAGCGTTGAGCGTTAAGCGCGCGCTAGCGCGTTGACAATGCCGATTGTTGATCGATACTGCACTGGTTGTTGGTGAACAATTCCTTCGTTGTGATTCTTTTTTTTTCTTGTGTAAGGATTTGCTATTTTTTCTGGCTACCATGGTGTAATATGACGAAAGTATCATTATGAAGGAGCTGTAAGCAGCTCTGCGTGAAAAATCAGATGCTCCAACGCAAGGACCGTTAGCTAATGCGACCCGTGAGCGCCGGCGCGCTTGGGTTCAACGGGTGGATTTCCAACGATACCGGACCAACGCTCGCTATGAAAGCGACAACTGCAATCGAAGTTGGTAGACGTGATCGAGAATTGTCAAGTTCGTAAGGCAGAAATAGCCTCATTATGAGTAGAACTGTGATGCGAATCTATTTGTGGAAGTGGTCTCATATATGAGGCTGTAAGATAATCGGTGGGAACGAATCATGAGAAACTAGGCTGCACAAGGGTCACTGTGCATTACTACCTAAACCGCCCGTTACTGATAAAAACAAAAGCCTCGGCCTCACCTGAATTTAGCTCTGACTATTTTTTCGGAAAACCTAAAATAAGGCCATACAATTTCATCTGAACCTATCACTAACAGGAACAAACTAGCACTGCGGAATATCGTTTGGAGAGAAAAAAGCCATACTTGCGTAGGTGATGAAAGCATTACTCTGAATAACAGACTGGGAATTCTGATGAATTTGACTGCTTGAGCCGTTATATTCTCCTGACCACTCCCTTCCCTCCTGCCCGGCTTCACCTGTAGTGATAAGCTGGTCAATTTCTCGGAAGCGGGATAAGGATGGAGTATAAGCGTACTATTTTCAAAGCTTCTCAAAATTTTTCAAGATTTTCAAAGCGCGATCTTCAAGCGCGATCTGAAGGTATTTGAAATTCTCAAGACAGGGCCTGTTTATGCTTTTCCGTGACGCTACGCTATAGGTGGCCTTGATCGAAGCTCCATAGTCGGAGGTCATATTATAGACACGGTTCACTATCGATTTGAGGTAAGCTTTTTAAGTTGGAAAGCCGAAGTAATGGTTTCGAATAGTGCATCGGTGGCGAAGGAAACGAAAAGTTCGCTGATTTTGGGAAAAATAGGACTCCTAGGAAATAGTGAAAATAGAGGTTGTACGAGATCACCATGACGGAAATCACATGGAAGGGGTGTTCGGACAAGATTTCAGTTGTTACAGTTGTCAAGCGGACTGACTGTCGAGCAGACACAGACTTGACTAAATCAAGCCAAAACAGTCTGAATTATCTTTCACTGTCGCTATGGGTCATGACAAGTTGTTAGAGCCTATTAACTGGGCTCCTTGTGAATGGTTCAGCCTCTACAATTCCGTTGAAACTCGTCCGCGCATACACATGGTAGGGTATGTGGGTTTACGGAGTAACGGAACTTCTCCCCGATTGCGGCATTCTCCCTTGCGGCATGCGGCAAATGTCACTGCAACTACCGTACTCACCCCGCCTCCCCCCCAATCGACATGACGCAATATTTTTCGTCGATTGCCTTTTTTTATTGGTCTTGATCGTTTTTCCGCTTTCATTTTCTTGTTTCTATGTTTATTAGTCTTGATTAATTAAAATTCCCCTCCTATATCGGCGCCAATCAAGATCGCATGGAATTGAAGGGAGCGGCCAGCCAATTCAACTAATGAAAGGACTCCTTACCTCACAAATTGCGCGCTCCAATCTTCCATCGCAGTCTTGCGGCACGCGGCGGGTGCGGCGTGTGCGACGCCGCCTTTGGGAAGAAGATTCCNATGAGTTCTCATTTACTCGGCAGCCTTTTGTTTGTTTTGTNCCGTTGAAACTCGTCCGCGCATACACATGGTAGGGTATGTGGGTTTACGGAGTAACGGAACTTCTCCCCGATTGCGGCATTCTCCCTTGCGGCATGCGGCAAATGTCACTGCAACTACCGTACTCACCCCGCCTCCCCCCCAATCGACATGACGCAATATTTTTCGTCGATTGCCTTTTTTTATTGGTCTTGATCGTTTTTCCGCTTTCATTTTCTTGTTTCTATGTTTATTAGTCTTGATTAATTAAAATTCCCCTCCTATATCGGCGCCAATCAAGATCGCATGGAATTGAAGGGAGCGGCCAGCCAATTCAACTAATGAAAGGACTCCTTACCTCACAAATTGCGCGCTCCAATCTTCCATCGCAGTCTTGCGGCACGCGGCGGGTGCGGCGTGTGCGACGCCGCCTTTGGGAAGAAGATTCCGGACACTGGACTACGACGCGCACGGAAAATTGCCCGGGGAAGTGTGTAACGATTTCAACGACTTTAGCGCCTATCATTGGGACCCAAATTTGAAGTGGAGTAGATTAGGGGATCATCTGACCCTACTAAACCACTCTACTTCAGAATTGCGCCCCGAAGATTGGCGTCAGAGCCGTACAAATCGTCACGAACTTCGTCGCGCAAGTTGCCGCGTGCATCCTCGGGTGCACGTAGTGCACGTCCCCCCACATGGGACAATCGTTGGGCCTTTATAGCGCCCTATGTTGGAAGTTTTCCTACCTGACAGCTCTAAATGTATGGTGCATGAGGGTGCCACTGAGCGGGATATCTCATAGGCCATTTTTCTCGTGAATTGTGCCTTAAAATCCTACGAACGAGTGTAATCACGGTGCAATAAGCCCTTCTTATTTCCTAACGATATTTCCCGTAAATCGATTTTGGCGAGCACTATGAAAGACCCAATTGAACCACAACCAGTTATCCGAGCAATTTACTGCGTACAACGACTTGTAGCGTAACCAGTTCAAGGCCTGTAAGATGGGATGAACATCAACGTGAGCGCATGTGGTCCCACAAATCCCTTAACTCTCGATGGATCGGAGACCGAAGTCCCCAATACACGTCCTCCCTTCACAACGTCCGTCCATTTTCGTACGTTACTCATCGCGCTGACGTCACCTCTTTGAGCAATAGCCATAAAAGTGAATATTCCCATACGTGGCTCCAAAACGTTCCGTTTTCAACGATCGATCGATACAACATCGATCCACGATTTGTGTAGCTGATCTGCTGTTATCAGTGAGTCTCTGGGCGTGTGACCGGTCGTCTGACGCTTATCGGCCACCGTAAAGTCGTCGTTGTCCCAAGAGTGAGCAAATAATTTATGCTCCCCCGATCCGGATTGCAGCCGACGACCGATCTCAATGGTCACAGATCGATTTTAGCTATCCTACTCTGACATTACTGTATTTGTCCAACAATGATAGTATTTTATTTCTATTTGATCTTCGGTTCATTGCTGTTCCTACTATCGACGACCCTACTGATTACGGTAGTCGTTCAATTCCGATTACGAGAGAAGTATAGCGTTTTCTCAGGTATGGTAACAGAGTTCGGTGTTCATTTTTCCGAGGTAACAGGTCACTCAGAAGCAACATAGATTTTCGATCGTTGCCATTATGAATTTATGACTCTTTTGTTGAATTCAACGAATGATGCGGCCCTTCAGCTGGACGACCTGGGGTTTACCATTCACTATGATACTTGATTTTATTTATCACGTACTGAATTCATAATCCTCTCAGATCCGAACAAATGCTTCCCTTTGTTCTTCGCTATTACGAAAGGGCGAAGTACTCAACAGTGGATAGTTTTTTCAGCCTGAGCTAAGAGTTTGACCTCTGCTCAAGAGTGTAGGGGCTCTTGAGTGCGTGTCTGTACCCACAAATTGCTGAAGAAGTCCGCAGAATTCTATTGACAACAGCTTTTAACTCTTCAAGTGAGCGTTGTTCGGTATACTTAAAAGCAGTTGCCGAAAGATTGTATTGGCTTTATGCCACATCAAAGACGGACGAGTTTTGACGGCATTACAGAGACTGCACCGTTCACAAGGGGCGCCCTTGTAGAGAGGTTCGCACAACCTACTATGACCCATGATGATAGTGGAAGGCAGTTATAGACAATTTTGGTTTGATGTAGTCAGCTCTTTACGCAGTTGCAACAACTGAACGCAACAACTGAAATCTCGTCAGAATTCTCCTTTCATGTCATTTCCGTCATGGCTATCTCGTCCAAGCTCTATTTTCGCTACTCTTGGGGAGCCTTTTTTTTTGCAAACTCGCAAATTTCCTCGCTTCTTTCACCACCGATGCACTATTCCCGACATTACTTCCGCTTTCCGACTTAAGGAGGGTTCCTGGAAGTTTCCGTGAACTGTGCCTTCGATCTCAAGGAGGAATGGCGTTTGATAGGGCCAAGTATTAAAGTAGTGAGCAACACTATTGCGCTAAATGCTATATCTCCTTTTCGGTGAAGAAGGTGAAGAATTTGGAGGCATCCTGTACCAAGCGCAAGATATGGAACGACTCTTTACCGCCAGTATTCGCGCTTGCTCGCCCACTCATTCTACTTGGTGATTCATCGATATGGTCGATAAAGGTGTTCAAAAAAGGTGTTTACGGTACTGGTGCTTAGTCGTAGACTGAATAAATATTAACTATTTAATGATCCCATAGAGACGTACAGAAGTGACGGTTGTCTTTGCTTTCGCTCTAAAAATCTATTTGTTTAGTCATGGGCACGACGCAACAGACAAGTAGTATTCTGGGTATCCAGTAATGCCTCTGAACTCTTAGTCACGAACTGGTGCAGGGATTTTTACCTGGGGTTTGTGTAAGGCTAGAACTGGACAGGGATTTATATGGGGTCTGTGAAAGGCTAGTTGCTCAGACCTCATATGTTTCATGTATTCTCGGAAGATTTGATTGAAATATAGTACCATACGTACCTAAAGGAATCAATCATTAATAATATGGCTATCGTCAAAGGGAACATTGATTAGTATCTTCTATGAACGTCTTTCTATGAACCTCGGCATAATGGCTCTACTACTAAGTTGTTTCCTTACGCTCTTCATGAGTTTTGTACACGATCTTTACACAGGTTGACTTTCGGCGGAATCGCTGTTGGACATGTTTTTGTTTAGTTTATGCGATCCTTTCTGGCTTGTAAGAAAGCGATTCTGCCGAAGCGTCAGCCTAATAAAGCTTTTTTACAAACCTTATATAGAAGTCAAGAAAACAACTCACTAATTGGTTAGCATGATAAAGCCTAAACTGAAAAAGGAGAGAGGTAGAATTGAAGCAAACCCCATCAATGTCTACCAAAACCAGTGATGCAGCGGAATTCAGAGCTGATGAATGCATGTGTAATCGTCTGACCTTTTAAAATATCTACATATGCTACACAGGATTTCGGACCTTTTTTTTTTGAAGGTACAGATCACGAAAAAAAATGGTTCCTGAGATTCCCCACTAGAATGAATCCGGGACTCTCAGGAATAGTACATGGGCCGTTGTCAGGTGAAAAACAGGGCCTAGACCTAGATAGGGCGTAATAAGGGCTCCGAAACCGGTTTAGCCAACATAGACACTCAAAGAGACCGTTTTACGCCGGCCCTGTTATTCTTCCTGTATTTACACGACGAGAAGAATAGTACGCTCAGATGAGAGACACTCAGACAGCCATCTCGTGCAACTCCCTTTCTTGCTACTTTTTTGAAATTTTTTTTTAAATCCAACAGTTTTTGATTTTTTTCTCTGCCACCTCTGCGCTATTCTGCACCATGGCTTCGATTATTTCACTTGAAACAGATACCTCAAAATTATCGTTGGCTATGCCTTTAAAAAATGAACTATGGAGGACGACTGCATTGAGTTACGTTCTGTGTTCACCTGAGACTGCTCCTACCACCCTTTTTTTCTACACAGATCCACTAAAAGTACACCAACTCATCATGACGCATGCTTTTTTCGAATAAACTTGATTAAGATGCTGAGAAGTTCAAGATAAAAAAAGAAGTTTGATCTTATTAATTCAATACCAGACCCAGTCTCATGGAACGACGTTCCCTATACTTTGCGCGTCTTGTTCATTCCTAGCTTACTCTTTTTATTTTAAAATTATTATTAAAATTTGGCCACCAGCAGTGGACCATTTTGTGTTTTTCAGGCTTCCTGAGGAATAGGGAATAATGTTCGTGGCGCTGATGAATTCGTTTGTGGAAGGAGCCCAAGTATTATTCCCATTCAGATTGGTAGAGTTAATCTATACTGTCATATTGCAACCAGCTGATCTGAAAGGCATAACTTTTATTCCCTCACAAACCCGATAGGTGCTAACCCGATCCTCGAAAGGATGAATTCCGTGGGGAATGGCTTTGGCGAGAGTCAGAACCCCAGAGCCTTTCTTGAGAACGGACTATTTCACACTTCCTCGCCTAGCCCTTTTGCAGATCCCCTACTTACCAGAAAATGGTTCACCTATTCAGGTGGTGAATGAGTCATTTCTGTATAGATCCTGCTAAAAAGCCATTGTCTACCTGAGCTCTTCATTACCGTACCAAACGCGACGCTGTAGATAGGTGTACTTTTTGAATAGCACTGTTGTGTATCTGCGCAGTGAGTAGTGAGTAAGTTCGTGACTCACGTAGTGAGGCTCTTTCATTTGCTACCACTCGAAATGCGCCGAAAATGGTTGTAGGATTGATTGATGCAATGGGGTGTATGTATGCTATTCCATGCCTCTTAGTATATGGATGACAATGACTGCTATTTCTCCGACGCCAGACAAAAAGTCCGAATAGCTTCCTGGAGAAGGCGTAGGTGCAGTGAAAAGCACAACGTGTTAGAGTCTTGGTGTTCACCTACTCAAAACAGTTCATGTAGGCTGAAGGTTTCGGCAGTGGACGATCCTGGATGGTTGCATACCGGCGTTCGGATATAGAAAAGCAGCTGGAGGTGCCTCCGGCTTGAATATTAACATACGGAAATAATCGTTTTTCCAAGTTGCTGTAATCTCCATCCCAGAGAGGAACGAAGCCAAGTGGTCAATCGTTGAATCTCAGTAGGTTCGTTCTGGATGCACCATTCCTCGGCATCACTTGATTTCGCTTCCGTCTTTACCTGAGGGTGGTGCCGAACTATCATAGAATGTGCAAGATGGTTGGTTTTCCAGAATAAAATAAGATGAATTGTACTGCCGAGATCGACGAGGCGCTTTTACCCACTGTGCTGCACTCATTCTTTGACAGCATGTCTCTTTTGACAGTAGAACCTCTAGATTTATGCTATCTTCCACTTTAAATATGTTTAAACCGGCTATCTTCTGGCAAAGCTCCAGCCTCTGTGAATTACCCAGCTTCACTCAGTTCCATTTCAGTGGAAAAGTTTTCAAAGTGTACAATTAACTTTTCTGAAGGAAACAAAGAGTCTTCTTCTCACGACCTCGTTTCTACGGTCTCCACAGGTTCAGGAAATTCGGTAGCTGTAAAAGCTATGTAACTGTCCATTTATCATGTTTCAGTGCGATAAGGTGCTTGCTTGGACGTCATTGATAGCTTTTACGTAATTCCTATCAATGTACGTCTTTAGATACTGATAAATGGACTTTGAACACTACGAGTTCCTTAGGTGAAATGATTGGTCTCTTACTGAACTTACCTAAACGTTACTTCGGGTAAGCGAAATTGGGCATAAGAAACGGAAACAAATTAGAAAACATGGAAACATTTCTAGTGCTGTGGCAAATGACGTACTATCACACAAGCATGGTCGCGAGGCCGAATCCCGGACCGATATCCGCCCAGGCCAACCAGCCTTCCATCCACTGGGGTAGGTCAATTGTAACCGGACTTGTCTGGGATAATAAAAGCACTGACTTGTACATCGGCTGGCCATCGCAAGTCTTTGTATAAGCCACGCACGCATACAATGCGCCACTACGATTCTGAAGAAGTTGAATGCGGTAGTTCACCCCTCAGACGGAACTCATCAACGCCCAAAGAATTCATCCGTCAGACTTTATTGTACGCATGCATATTCAGTCGGTGGTCCACCCGAAGGGGTTGGCCATGACCGGTACGAGTGTACTACACCTACTTGCCAAAGGTTCTCGTTGCATTCTCACCTCCAGATACATCGATAACACCTCAGATAGCTATGGCTGTGTTACGGAGGACTCATAGACAATGGTGGATGAGGAAGATTGCTACTACCTTTTCTACTGATTGGTACGACCTCAGTTGGTGATTTTTTTTTCGGTGAGATGGTGAATCCGATTTTAAGCGTGTATTCCTGTCACTGATCCTCTTAGTACATCATTTCGACAATTCCGCTTTCTCATCTTCAGCTCCGATACTTTGTGGAGTGTTCGCGAGTTGTAAGAACGGAGGGCTCAACTCATCAGAAGGTGCTATCACCGTATTACAAAATTTTCATCGCGATTTTACTCCTCTCCTGCTGCGTAATGGAGCAAATCAAGAGTGTGGCGTTCGTCGCAGGCTATGAAGGGGAAGTTTGAATTTCCAGGGGAAGGACACGGTAGTCGCCGCGGAACTTTTGCTTTTCAGCGATCCCAAATTAGCGATGAGAATGTCTGAACGATTTTCTCGCTTAAGTGAGTAAATACTATTGCGTGGGATCAGGGAGCCCACTCACCGTGGGAATTCGGGAAGGAGTACCCCCCCCCCTCACACATGCAATTTAATGCCTTCTTTGAATGGTCATGATATATTGCAGCTTTTGGAAGAATTCGCCGTGCGAGGGCGACAAGATACGATTTATTAACCAAATTAGGAAACCAGTCGATAATGCGGCCTCAACTGTAACCCGTTTCCAGCAGCACGGTGCAGCTTGTGAATCAAATATCACCTATACCATTTACGTCCTCCATTTCTGCAGGACGATAAATTACTTTACGACTTGTCTGGACTGATAAAAACGCTGGCATAGCGGTGTCTGTAAGAGTTTTTTACGTGCTGTTTGTACAATAGTCTGGCAAATAGCCGGTTTTTTTCCTCCACAAATACGCACACTCTCCGCCAACATTATCTGAAGCGATTGCTTGTGTTCCGATTGGCTGTACATCACAGCTGCAAAGGCCATTATCCGACGTCTTTATCAATGATGGGACACACCACTTATCATGAACCCACGTGGTAATGATTGCAGGAGAAGCGAGAAAACAAGCCAAAAATGATTCTGCTCTACCGGATGTTTTGCATGTGCCTTCCTCACAGAGCCGGGCTGAACTTGAAGAAACATACACTTTGAAAACTACTAATAGGAGAGCTTTTATCATGAAAAATGCAACAAAAGCTTTGCTCATAATAGCGAAGGATTGAAGGCACAGTTCACGATAAAAATGGTTTCTGAGAATTCCCTCTTCCCTGTAGTATAAATTCGAGGCTCCCCCTTACACATCCACACCTGCCGTTATAAGGTCGTAAAACGTCATGGATAGGGCACAATAAGGGGACAGAGATTGTATCGTGTGAATGCCACACGCATCGCTTACGAGTGTCAACGGCTTCGTAGAGGCTGCACAACCTCAAGAGACTCCCATGTAAGCAATTCAAACAACCTGTCGTAACCCATGGTGACAGTGAATGGTAGTTTCGGGCAGTTTTGGCCTGATGTAGTCGTCTCTTTGAGCAACGGGAGCAAGTTAAATCACGTCCAAGCACCCCTTCCACGCCATTACCGTCACTGTGATCTCGTACAACCTCCACTTCGACTACTTTTAAAAAGCCTTGAAGTAGGCGGATTTGCTCGCTTTCTTCGCACCGATGTACTCCTTTACATCAACATTTCCGCTTTTCAACCTTAAAGGACCTCAAAATTATCGTGAACTGTGCCTTCAAAAAGAAGAGCAGAGGCTAACTTCGAGTAGAAAGTACGTTTGACACCTGCCAAGAAAGATCATCGCAGGCACGCTAGAAAACATCACCGTCTTGGGGATTCTGGAACCTATTAAGATTTGATCATTGGATATCAACTTTGACTCTCTAACAGACTCTAATTTGAAGAGTCTCTCGAGTTTATTTCACTTTATGATTAAGCATCAGCTCATGAATCAAGTTCAAACACTTTCTGAATCGGAGTCATTTTTTCAATTTGCTGAAAACCTCTGACCTCTGGCCTAAACTTCAAAGCTCGGGCTTGCTGAAGGACAGTTAACTCCTCCTTGGCCAGAAGCTGCCATTCAAAATAATACATCAGTTGTTCATCTACGTCATTAAAACAGAATCCCTCGAAAATGCGCCATAATTACATAATTTCTAACAAAAAAACTGCCCAACCACACTTCCGAGACCATCTTGTCTACACGTTCGCGTAGTCGAGCTAGTGCAAATGGGCCTATCGTTCAAAAACCGAACTTACAGCCAAATGATTTTAATAGTCACAGTCTCAGTGCTTTTTAACTTATTACAAACGGCGAAGAATCACGGTATTTGGTTGATCAGTTCCATCAATGTCCGATGCGCCCCGTATTCAGCTTTCTTCAGAATCATAGTGCAATTTAAATGCGAATTGAGCCTTTGTAATGAATTACGGTGACCAGCCGATGTACAAATCGGTGCTCTCCTCTTCTCAGATAAGTTTGTACCAATTGACGGTCACAGAGGGACGAAATTCTTAGTTGGTCGATCTGGTCCTGAGCATAGATCTGGACTCGGTGCTGGCGCCGGAGTGTGCTCTTGCCACTACACCACCCCCTTTCATTCAGATTTATCATGTAAAATCAAATCCTTGTACAAAAAAATTAAAAATCAAATTTTGTATAATATAATTTGTGATAAAATAAATTACGGGGTACTGTGATACTTCAAAGTTATTACTTTTATACTGAACCGTAAAAATGTTAAATAAGCGTGACAACACGTAGGAAAATCAAAAAAAAAAAAAAACAAAAAAATCGCGCAAGGAGGGGGAGAGCCTGAGGATGGGTAAAATCGAATAAGAAAATGACAATTCAAGATGGTGACTTTCAAGGTACTCGTTTCAGTAAAGTTCGTGGTTGATGTGATCATTGCAACTTTCCTGATTGTAATCGGGGCTTTGGACAGAAGCAACGAAGGCCAATGTGGTGCTGTGCTGGTGATCTCCACTTGTATACCATTACTACAGGTCAGATTTGTTTTGCAATTCGAATACTATCCCAACGATTCATAACTGAACCTGATTACAAAAAATTGAAAAGAGTCTATGCCACGAAAAGGGGCAGAAGTCCTGCTGACTAAGGGCAACAAGCGGTCTCCGACCAATTTTTTTTTATTTAGCCAATTTCCAACTCTGCGCACGATACAGGTAAAGGACATCAACGTGTGTACACGAACTGTTGCCTATCTCGAGATAAGTATAAGTCCTAGGGAACTAGGTGAGATGGAGTGACAAAACCTATTCAAATGGGCATAGCCCTGTATGAATTGCCAAGCATCTAGGCAAGTCTATGGGCTGACAATGTTGGAGGCTCTTACAGTCTGTTAGATGCTGCGTAGCCGCGACTGGACGGCAAAAAAGACTTTGAAAAGTATAGGAGGACCGTATTTCAGTAGCAACCAGTAGACTGGGTGTGGTGCGTTAGTAACGAAATGGTCGCGTCGCGGTGAGAGGGGCGTCGCGCGCGAAGGAATGTAACAGGATGCAGCAGTAGGTAAGAAATACAAGAACAAAACTACTAATTATAGAATTATGCATATATAATGATCGCATATCGATTGAGCTGTATGAAGAACGCTAGAGCTGTAATAACGGCGAATGAGTGGTCCGCGACAGCCGCGTGCGGCAAATCGATTACCCAAAATCGTTCCTAACGCCCGTCTCCCCAGTAGACTCGTTTATACCTCGACATAGCAATTACGTTGGCTCACTGTAGCAAAGGCATATTCCACTCTCAGAAAAATTAAAGATCTCTCCCTAAAGTTTAGTCACCATGCCGTTACATTTATCTTCTACTCTTCAGGTACTACTACTATTATGCGAGGTGATCGACTGGTCACTAGCAGCTTTCTCTCCGGTGTATTTCCACTCGTCTTCTTTGTTGTTCAGAATTCTGCCATTCATCGTTGGTGGCACACTATGCGCCATTATCGTTGCAGCCTTGATTGTTATTGGTAATGCGAAACATTGCTTGAGCTTTATTATTTTAATTTCAAGTTATTTACTTAAGTGTAGTAATTCAGTTTTAACAGGGTCGAAGGTAAAGAACACAGTAATTTTGGGGTATCTAGTTGGTAACGGATAATCGAGGTGGTAATTCAGAACAATGCAAAAACGGAAAAAACGCGAAAATTGGGATATACAGAGGTATGAAATCTCAAAAAAGCCCGGAAGAGAAAGTTCGTACAGAAGGGATATTTGGACGAGCTGTCTAAACGAAAGGGATATATGGACGAGCTGTGCAAATGTGTGTGGCTACAATCCTCAATTAGATTCCGGAAGAGAAAAGTTGCACGTAATGGATATTTGGACTACCTGTCCAAATGTGTGTGCCATTGCATCAGTTGACTACAGTAATCTGCCTGCGCTACCTGTGCATAAAGGTGGGAATGGTGCAACTGGTAAAGCCCCTACGATGCCTGAGAGCCGTCTGACGTAGGTGGCCGGTCAAGCCAGTTTTGGGGCCCTTATTACACCCTATCCATGTCGTTTTGTGACTTGAAGGCTCCTCTGTGCTATTATATCATAAAAAGTCGCAGGTTCCTTCCAAGGAGTAATCCCAACAGCCATTTTCATCATGCCTGGGCTATGCCGTTGAGCTGTCAAGCCAAAAATATTAGCTCACGTGCTCTCATTTTTGGAAAAACACCTGAAGCCCTTTCTTCTCACAAGGGAAGGATCCCAGGTCGAAGTGGCCATTTGAAATGAGAGCTATACTGCTAGGCGTATTTTTTGATGCTGATTTCAAATCTGCATTCGAAATCTGCCAAACGATTCTCTGAGCGAAGTTATGGAGGTGGTCTTCGGAGACCACTCAACAGTGGAAAAGCACATAAGCCATGGTCGCCGCCAACCTGGCAGTGGCGGCTTGGAGTGGAGGTAAGCGTGACGCTTCACAGGCACGGAACCAAGGATCGGGTTTGATGGGCGGCGGCGCTTTTGCATTTTGCAGGACTTTTTCCCCCAAGGTGTAAAAAGCTTTTTATAATAGTTTTACCGCCTTTAGCGACTTTCTAGTTGCTGGAAGCGAGTCAGTTCCTACTTAAACCGTCTTCCACTGCTATCGATTAATTATT
>UZAF01018591.1:0-12007 GCA_900617895.1 Haemonchus placei | reverse complement strand
ATGGCTTATGTGCTTTTCCCCTGTTGAGCTCCCTCCGGGAACCACCTCCATAACTTCGTTCAGAGAATCATTTGGCAGATTTTGAATGCAGATTTGAAATCAGCATCAAAAAATACGTTTAGCAGTATAGGTCTCATTTCAAATGGCCACTTCGACTTGGGATCCTTCCCTTGTCAGAGCGACATGTATAGTAATGAAGATAGGTCCGAACTAATGACCATTCAAGGATATATACTAGTTAGCAGTGTTTTTTTTATGTTGTAACTACCTTCAGACAGGACCACAGAGACGTCATCATGTGTATCATCACCGACGGACACTGCAGTGATCTCAGCGTACGACATCTCGGTCGTATTCGCTTCAGTATGTCTCGTGGCACTTGGAGTATTGCTAGCCAGAAAGCTGAACAGTTCCCTGTACAAACCGGTCCTCGTATGTCTTAACAGCAGTTCTTTTGGGCATGGCATTTGTATTACCCAGAAGATTTCAGTTTCACTTCGTCTCGACGCTACTTCTGCTGGAGATTCCCTTAGTGGTAGTGATATCGCTGAAGTATGCTGGCCAAAGCACTGCAGCTATTAGAGCAGCAGACGCCACTAATCTGCTCGTCGCCCTTCATTGCGGTCTTCACTCAGCATATTTCATCTACAATCACGAAGACTACAGGGCAAGTTCTAGTGAAATAACCTTTCAGAGTACATAGCAAGTCCCTAGTAGATTTATGGGATTAATCAGCCTTCAAACTGGTAATTAAAACGAAATCAGGCTAGTTTGGGACCTGGTTTGAATGTTGGTATACCTAAGGGTATGCCTACAAGTATGAGGTATTATACTTTGAGACCTAGCGGTAACCTTGATGAACAAGCTCCTTCCTCAAGCAGAGAATGTCGGACACCGCTGGTCAATTACAGTGCATCACATTCAGCTCCTCTTAAGACGTGCTAGTTTCCGACCACCCAGACTTTAGTTGGCTCCTCTACAAGGACTCGAGACGCTGAAAGAAAACTCGGAATTATTCTTGAATCTCTAAGGGTTTCTTTTTTATTCTCTTTGGGAAGGATTTTGACTGATTCAACTATAAGGTCTCTTATTGATGGCCTCGTACCATTTCAGTCTCAGTTAGATCAAGCTACTGCTCTTGAATTGAATATGTATTCCTGTTCCACGAAACACCCTGTTGAACTCTGTATGTGTCATTAGGAAACGACTCGAGCGAGACATACTGCTTAAAAAATTGTAACGGAAATTTTCTAAAATGCCCCTGTGGGAGGGCAGGCACGGCCTTCCCCTCACTGTAGCTCCCATTAATGGAAATTACAGTTGGCTTTGTTTGTAGAATTTCAGTTCCCGAATATTTATTATTTTGAAGAGATCAGACTACTATTATTGAAACGTTCAAAACCAATAGATCGCTTCATTTTCAGCAAGGAATACGTGCCACCTTCCTCCGATTTCGTATACTGTCTTCAATATGATTGGCTATTCGAAGCAGTATCGAGGACTAATTCATTGTAAATATCCAAACCAGATGCTGGTACATCTTCAAATTTGGATTTCATGCTCATTTTCGTGAAGCCGTCACTTCTTTCATTTCAACGAGGGTTTTAGGTATCGATTGTGATATACTATTTGGTAACGTAATTAGAATCAATTGTTGTAAATAATTCGACTTGTAATTGTGATGCATTTATTCTTTCGCATAAAATAGTATATCAGCTTTACCTCCTTACCTCTTTTTTCAAGAAATTTCAAATTTTCTAATTGGAAAATAACAAAATGTTGTTAAAAACAATTAAAACAATAACGAGTGTAACGAATTAACAGCGAATGAAAAGTAACAAAAAGTTCGAGTAACAGATGTTGTTGTAATGAATGCTATGGAAATTTTACAATCAGAATGTGATCACAACACATAAAATTAATTAGTTTACACTTTATTTAGGCTTCTTTGCATTACCGCGCTTCTTCTTGTTGTCAGCTTTTTTATTTTTGAACCACTGCTGTCGATGTATTTGGCTTTTCTGTCGAATAGGCTTATGTCCCTTTCTCTCCTTCTTCTCCCTGTAAACGGCAACTTATAATTCCAGTTCATCCTCATTCAAATATTATCATTATTCTAAACGGCTCTCCGTAGGTGTCCTAGCCATAGGAAGGGGTATGAAGGAACTCGCGACCTGTGGCTGCCTTCATACTTTGCCCCGTCTATTGTGAAAAAAATGAAAGACTATAGGCAATTTATGCAAGGACTCAAGCAACTTCAAGAAATTTTAAGCGATCACACATGCCTTCCTTGCTTTGTTATTCGACTTTAATTACTAAACTGTCAATGTTAACTACGTAATTAGCGGTTATCCGGAATAACCAATCGTATTTGACTGCTTAAAATCCTCGCCCAATCCATCCTCTATCGATGGCCCATCAGAAAACAAGGAGTGGAAAGACATCCAATGACGTCTAGCCCAGTGGAAGTTCAACCCATTAACGACCATGTAGTCCATATGTAGACTGCAGTTGTATTTTTTTGTTTTATTCATCAATATTTCCAATTTTTTACGAATTTTCTTCTCAAAACATTACATTAGGCCCAAATGAAACTACATACAGTGTGGTCCTAGAAAATCTTCTAATTTTACATTTGCAAAGGTGGTTTATCGAAAGAAGGCATTACCTTGCTGTATTCTTTGTTCGTTTACCAACTTCAAAAAATGAGATATTCCTCAAAGACTGTCGTCATTAGCATTTTCGCTGTTATCGACCAAACGCAAAGCTCCAATACAATGCAAATAAAAGTTCCCCGAAACGATTTCTGGTAATGATTGAACTCATAATTGAATGACCACTAGAACGAGTGCCGATTCTTTAATAAAGACCAATAATCACTCAATGCGCGCTTTCTTATCAAACCCATTTGAAGGAATATTCCTAAAAACTTATAATTTTCTCTTATAAACTTCAAAAACCGGTCATGCTGGACCATGAAGTCTATATGTGGGCTGCAGTCGCGGGTGGACGAAAAGAGCGCCGGTCCCTCGTGGCGCTTTTCTCGCAAAACGTCGTGGTCGTCAATGGGTTAATAGGAACAATCTTATTCTCGCTGATCGGTTAAGGAGTTGGATAGAGGAACTGAAACGCGTTAAGAAAAGGAATTCGAAAAACTCACTGTTTTGAAGGGCCAGCAACGGCGGCTGCTTTCTCTTCGACAATTTTCGCCTTTTTACTCTTCAGTTTCTCCCAGATTTCCAACGCATGTTGTTTTTCACCGCTTGTAACATTCGGTAAGAACTTAATCACAAGTAACAATCTTTTGCACGACCTCAGATAAGAAAATAACTAAATAAGAAAAACAAAGACAATACCGCATGATTTGTTCTTTTAAAGAATGATCACAAAATAATAGGTAAGAATATCATATATCTTGCTCACCTTTCGCTTTTTCCCAGTTTTAACATTCTCCTTCTCTCCTTTGGCAAGACGTTGGAATTTTCCCGCAGATGCAGTAGCGGTTTTTGCGCGATCAACGGCAAATCGAAGCTTTAAAATTTATATCATTTGTACTAGCTAGAAAAGCTTCCCATCGGTCAGCTTAACTCAACACTCATTACCCCAAAGTTGGGATGCAACTGTATTTTCAAATAAGGAACATACGGTTAGGGACTGTTTGAATGCCAAAGGTCGCTACACACTCATTGGCTAAAATAAATGGCGCGACTGCTACATTAAAGAGTACAAAAAGTCCCAGTCAAAGTCTCTAATTTCCCATGGTTTTCTTTACATTGAACTGGTCGTTTGGCAGAAAGCTCCTTCCCGCTCATTCTCTCTTTACTGTTGAGGGGTGATGCTTTCCTCACCACGGTATCCATCAAATTCTGCGGAGAACAGAGACATGGAGTGGGTTCAAAACATTCTTTAACATAGCCTAGATATCACATCAACGAGAAAGAAAAAACTACATTCGGCTTAAGTGTCGTGCGAGGTCAACACCGTAGAAGTCAATGCTTTAATCCACCCAGAGGTCAATGCTTTCGCCCGCCCGAACGAGCCTCGCAGCACTTCAACGGCTGGGCAGAATGGAACAGGAGCCGAACCCCAGCTCATACGTGCGGTACATGACATGTATAACCCTGAGAACCAATAACAGCACTTCTGCCCCTACTAGAGTCAACTTGGGAAAAGAACTGCTATTTTGGTTGTTTCGAATGCTGTAAAAAAAAGTGTGAATAAACACTCTATTCCTTTTAATTACCTGTTCCTTAGACTTCTCTTCTGGTGCAATACCAATGCCTATGCTGGCATCAGTTGACGGCCCTTTTCTCATTTTTGACCCCATCTGACGGGCAAGATTTTTCAAACGTTGTGTCTCATTTTTCGCAACACGCTCCTTCTTCTTCTCGAGACGCTCAGCAAAGTAGTCCTTATTGGGATCTGAATAAGTGGACTGATTAACCAGATAAAGCTGCTGTCAATTAGACAATTCAATTCCAATCCGAGTGATACAAGAATTGAAAAAACACTGACCAGCTCCATCAGGGACTTCTATGAGCCAATCCTTAGTATTGTCATTGCCTCTTCTGTAACCATAAGTTGGTTTCCACTCCTTCGTCGCTTCATCAAATACCTACAGCAAACAACCAAGGTTATGAGAAGTCGTTATCGAAACACTACAAGTCAGAAGAACTCTCTGGTATCAGTTCAGTAAGGAGAAAAGGTGTTAGGAAATTCCACATGTCTACAGATTTCCCCAAATTTTTACCATACTTTCAAATGCATTATTGCAACGACGATGCTTTTTGAGAATCATTACCTTCTTGTTTTTCTTCTTCTTTGTTATACCTTTCTCTGCAGCATATTTTTCCCACTTCGTCGGTTCTTTCTTTTCAGGTATCTGAATTAAATAATGTTGCATACCACGTAAATAAAAACATTGAAAAAGACTCACCTTCTTCTCCCTCGGTAAAATGAACGACGATTTCGGGAGAGTGGCCAGTACTGCATCTTCAACATTTTTCCTGTTCAGCTCCCATATTTTATTGAACAAGAATTGAGCATTGTTTCTTGCTCGAGATAACAGCTTTTCACTGAAAAGGAGTGCATCTTCAGCCAGTGGCCAATTGGGAAAACCGAAGAGTTCCCATTAACATCATAGACAACACGCAAGTTCGAACCTGGCATCTCCTTCAATGTTGTCCCGATCCACAATAACCAAATGTCCAAGATCAACAAATGGATCCACAATTTTCTGTACTGATGTAGGCTTGATATCAAAATGTGGCATATCCATCTTAAATAAAGGTTATTAGAAGGCGAAGAAGTTTAACAAACGGAGCGCGGTGGACACCACCTTACAGTAACGTCTTCTGAATCACTTGTAGAATATTTCTAATGAAAAAAGCCAAGACGCAGGTGAGATAATACCTCCAAAAAAAGGAATCACAAGCATTTCAGGCAACTGAAAAAACGCGGCGGGTAATAAAGTGTGTTGCCCGCGATGTAACAGCACGACTTAAATCGGACGGCAAAATTTGTAAATAGCGGCATAACATTCATAGGTTTGAAGCGAGTTTCTACGTTTACTTGATCTAGGCATCTCTATAGATCCTAGACCACCACAGAGGACGTTGTCCTCAATGAGTACCAGTGATAATAAGGAAGAGCAGTGCCAGAATTGCCTCAATAAAATCTATTCGGACCTGCTTCATCTTATTTGTTCGTGAGTGTTCTTATTTATCGTTACTTGCTTCCCATTATATTTGTTTGCAACTATTTATGAATAACTGTTTTTTCTTTTAGATTCGAAAAGGGAAGTGGATCAGAGCTGACCGTTCGTCTACGACAAGTTGAATTGGGCTTGGAACAGCTGCGTGAAGCAATTTTATCGATACCCGACATTCAGAATAACGAACAACGGCAACGTGATAAGATCGCTTCTTTGTACAGGTAACGCCTCTGTCTAATTGTCACTAAGCTCTATTTCCTTTTCTTTCTTTTTTCTTAGAACTCTATTTCCTGTCCTCTGAAGGGATTACTAAACTCTTCATGATACTTGTTCAGGCAAATAAAATTGAAGGATGAGCTCATCCAATCCTTCCTCCACTACGATATCGTCGACGGATCCGAAAGTGGGCACGGTTTGACATTCGGTTTCTGCTTGAGTCTTTCCCATCATCGTTTCCTAGACTCGTTCCAATAATCAAAGATATTGAAGGAGTCGACGTCAAACGTGACTGAAGGTTCACCAAACGAACAGCGTCTCATATGCGGTATTTGCAATAGCGTCATTTTATTAGCTGGTGTTGGACGTTGGACTAATAAGGAGGAAGTGCTGCCATTATGTCGACAGCAGAAGGATGTAGATACTCAAAAGGTAATCAGTTAAATGTTTTACGTTCTCTTTCTAAATGGAAGGCATATGGTTACGCAGAAACATTCCCTGTAAATCTTTAGAGCTCTAAATCAGCTGTCAGTTTTGATATACTCCTTTTCGATAGGAGATTGTTATTGACTTTCGCGTGATGTATCACCTTCACCCAGTCGATGTAAATTACCATAGCACGTGCCGTATAAAAAGCTGCTTTGTTGTGTAACATTTGTTTCTCGCTTTTCTCGTTTTTTACTCGCATATGGACAAAATATCTCGAATTGCTTCAGTTTTGAGGGACTTTTTTCGAAATTTTCTGTTACAATCATCACTCCGTGGGCGGAGGTGGTGTAGTGGAAAGTGGCGCGCTATTACAAAGCGCGGTCACGGGTTCGAAAATCAGGCCACCAAGCACGTCCTCTATAAATCCGGAGGTCGATTAATTTCCGAAAGGCTCATCTGGGAAGCTTGACTTGTACATTGGCTGCCACTGCAATTACTTATACAGGCCAAATACCCACTACAATTGTGACTGGAAGTCAAATGCGGGACGCATCCCTCAGATAGTATTGGTCAACGCTCAATGACTCTACTTTTTATCCCTATCTCGTCTTATTTTGCTAATTTATAAATGTTAAGGAAGCTGTGAGTGGGTTCTGGACAGTACGCGACATGTATGATTTCGAAAATGTTGGTTTCACGAATTCGGTTGACGGTATGAAATATCTTACATGTGCCGATTGCGAGTACGGCCCTATCGGATTCTTGGAACCTGAGGCTAAGCTTCACTATGTCAGTTCTACTAGGATTACTTATGGATAATTTTTTTTGCAGCTTTGGAATGTCCATCTTCCTTGTTATTACATTCCATTCAGCTCATTTCACATTGATCATGTCTTTTTCGCCCTAATTTTGTTTTTATATGAAAGCCAATTCTTTTTTTCTTTAGTCTAGGCTGAGTTGAAGGTCCTCATTTGGTATTCTTCAATTACAACTTCAGGTTATGCCGTTGTTCAAAATGTGTTATCTTTCTGTGCACGATTTTACCCCGGAAACATTATTTTACAAGTCTTGACGTTATGATCATACATCCCTCCTCGCAGTAATAAATGTTTTGTGATATGATATAGCTTACCTTGCTATGGCTTCAGCCCATATGCTATCTCGTCGATTCTCCTTTGTTCCGTTTTGTGTGTTTCTTCTTTTGTGTGATTGTTTAATTGTTCTTTGCAGCATATCATAGAGTCTTAGCCGAAAATGGCCGACAAAAAGGAAGCTCCTCAGGTTTGGCTCGCTATTGACTTTTTTATTCGGTTTTTTCAGTGATCCATGTTCTGTTCTACAGTTGCTGTGGTTATAACATATAGTTGCAGATGCTCTCTAGCACTGTAGAAGAGCCCCTTGATCTGATCAAACTCAGTCTCGACGAAAGAGTATATGTGAAAATGCGAAACGATAGGGAGGTTGGTGAGCTTTTTCCCAAAGCTGCGATCCTTTGTGAGAACTAGTGAAAGACTTTTTTGTGAGCTCTTCAGATATTGGTCGATTGCTGTCTGAATCCATTGCTTTAAGACTGAATTTCACTTTGACCGTTTTTAGATTCGTGGTCGTCTTCATGCCTACGATCAACACCTCAATATGATTCTGTCCAATGTAAGGCTTTAGAATAATGATTGCTAGAGGATAGAAAGTGAGTGAAATTATGGATTCAGTAAATTTACTTTTTTGCAGGTTGAAGAAACAGTGACAACATCAGAAGTAGACGAGGAGTCATTCGAAGAGATCTATCGGCAGACGAAGAGAACAATTCCAATGCTATATGTACGTGGCGATTCTGTTATTCTTGTATCGCCACCTGTCCGTGCGTCCTAACCCTAATGTTTCGATGTGGCCCATCTTCTCTGAGGCTTGCACTCAGGGTTATGTGAAGACTGTTTTTGCTTCTCTTGCGTTATAAACATTGGGTATGCTTCATTTGAATTCTTCCTTTCTACGGCTTCGATCCGTAGTTCGTCTGTTCCTCTTTCTTGTAGCTGCGTTTTTCCTGGTCTTCATTCGCGTGGTTGTTTACTTTTTAGTTCTCCACAGAAGTTTTTCGAGTCTTAACTGGAGGTAGTTGCAGAAAAAAGCTCTCCAGGAAAGATTTACCATTGAATTTCTTTTTTTTTTTTTTTGAATTCCCAAGAGTTCCTTCACATTTCGAAGTTGTCCATGCCGCCTGGCATTTCCCTTTGGTGTTCTGTAAAGACTGTTTCTGCTTCGTATACGTTATAAAAATTGGGAAATATTTACTTCAAATTCCATTGTCGTCCGGTATTTTGTGTAGTACAAGCGCTGTTCATAAATGCTCATTCATATGATGCATGAGTCTTGATGATTCGAAATTAAATTGAATCCCCAAACTCCTTTAATCAAGCATGATTTTGAATTTGGTTCAATGTCATCACAAAGTCTAGAAGCATGTTCATACAAACCATACCGAATTTGATGCGGTTTATCACTAACCATAGGCCTAAACGAACCTGTGAGGTATACCATCGTTCTTGCTCTACAGATTCATCCCAGTTTTTCTTCAAAAGAGATGCCATTTTATCATGAGTTTCTTTCTGTAGTATCTTGAGGAAGCACGTAAGGAACCACCTGTGCCTCCCGTCAAGGTGGTACTGACTCATTAAAGCAATATGTAGATGGCATCTCAACATTTCGTGAATGTGCTGCAAATTTGTTGTTAACGATAAATTGACGAGATCCTTAAGGTTTTTTTTCGGAGGATTACGATAGATCGCACCTCCAATGCTTTAACGTAAATTTTATTGTTTACGCGTATCCTGCATTAATGTCACCGGCATTCCTGAATATTTTACACCAATTTATAAGGATTTCGAAATTTGAATCTCCTACAGTCGTTTAGAATGTCCATTGAGGCATTCGTAGATGGTGCTGTCGATTTTGTACATGTTGAACAACTTCAGAAGCTCGACGTCTTCTCCTATTCGGGTGGCATTCATCTGGAAAGGCATCATTGTGAAGGTCATTCCTCACCAGCTTCTGGTGAGCAATATTACCTGAGCATCGACGAATAAGCACATAATATCACCGAACCGGTTCGCGTAGTTGTCCATTTTCCGTTCATCGCTGAAATATAGTACAAAGCGATATTCAACGAGTGTGCGATCTATGAGAAACCCCTGATATTCCGCCAATGATGTCTTTCTTTCTATCTTGGCCGCATGGTAAATTGAAAGCTTACTTCGAAATTTCTTTTGAAGTTGAACACAACAGAACTACCGTTTGGTAAGAGTATATCGGTGGCAAAAAATGCGAGAAAATCCGCAGAATTCGCGAAATATAAGGCTACTGAAAAGTAGTGGAAGTAGGGGGCTGTACGAGTTTGTTATAACAGAAATATTATGGAGTGGGTATTTGGACGAGTTTATCCTATGCCACGAACTGCCTTCTACTGTCGTCATGGGTCACAAGTAGTTGTTTGAATTTACAACATGTGTGCTCTATTGCGAGTGGGGCAGCATTAACAACACCTGTGAAACACGTCCACCTGTGGTGTGGACGTTGAGAAACCGGTCATAGAGCACTTACTGCCTCTATTTGGGGCACTTCCAAACCGACAGCCTCCCCCCCCCCCACCCCAGGGCATACATGGGGGCAACAGATTGGTATAGTTGTTGGAAATCTCGAAAAACTGTTTTGTAGTGAGCTGTGCCTCTCATTTCCTTTTCGATGATGCGCACTAGTTCAGTGGCTAGTGCAAAAAGTGCTGTGTAGTTTTGTTTTTTTTGAAATTTAGGGCTCTGGTATCTCATATGGAGTTACTTTTTGCTGCACACTATTGTTCTTTGATATTAGTTTAACTGACAAAAAGGGCAGCTTGGCGAAGGGCTCTCCAATATCCTTCTAAACTATTAGAAGAAGTTCTGATCAGGTCCTACTTACCGATAGTATTCATGCAGACCGTAGAAGATTTGTGCTCGGTAATTGCTAGCGATTCGTTCCGCTTTCTCACAACCTCGATGCGTTCCTGAAGGGCTGATCTACTTTTTCAATGACGACGACTTTTTTTTTTTAATAGTTTATGGTTTCATTCACTGGTTAGTATCAATACATATCCCTGCAACATAGGGAACTCTTTTTGCCGAAGACTCATTCTTTCATCATCTACGTCATGAGTTGAACGATATTTCTAAAGTTTTCACTCACTAGGAGACCAAAGAGTGAGCCCTAGTAGAGCGACGAACTCCACCTCGGATAATGTAGTAGCATGCATTTGGTCAAGCAACGAAGAACGAATATGCAGTTGAAGCGAGGTGATTACTCTGAAAAAGTTTTTCTATTAATTTCAATCTAGGGCTCAGTTACTGTATTCGTGATGTCATATTTTCAGGTCAGGGTGGTGATGGTGTGGCGGCAAAAGGTTTCTTTACTACACAGGCATGGTCTGGGTTGGAATCTCGGATAGATCCCCTCCTGGGGAAGCCGAGCTTTCTACGGGGTACGGGACTAATCTGTGAGGATGAAAGCACTAGTTTGCCCATTGGATAGTTAACGAATTCATTGTATAGATCGCACTTGCCGTCAAATCGCCACTACGGTTCAGAGTGGAAGTCGATTGCGGATGATGCATCCCAGAAATGGGATTAGTGAAGGCCAAAAACTTCATCTTCACTTGCAGAATAAGGAACCAGGAACCAGAAGCTTGCTGGAGAAGCTTTACATAGAGCCTCGTTGAGTGGAATACCTGGGAACAGTAGCTGAGGAGGGGGGCTACACACGTGGTGCGGATAAGTCAGTAAAGAAGGTCTCTGGAGTGGGAGTACATGTTTCGCGGTTAGCTTTAAAAAAATTTAAGTTCAGGTGAAGGGTGTTTTCGCGGAGGATTCACATTGCTACCGCAAAACGAAGATGATGAATGAAAGAATCGATACGTTTGAACCCAGTCCTGAATATGAACTTATTCGAGGCCATGTTCTCGTCTCAAAGTAATCGAAGTTTGCCGAATGAAGGCATGCTTACTTACTCTTTCAACTGATTAAGATCTTGTGGCTCTTGAACTCCGCCTATGAGGTATTCCAAGTTATTCAAATCGCTGTATGTCGTCAAAGTGAGCATCATCCTGGAACATCCGAGATGATAACCGCGAAATTCGCTGATTATCTGTTACACACTTCGGCTACTCTACAAAAGTAAATTAAATAGCAAAAAAGCAGAGATCAACAATGTTCAACGAGATGAACCTCCCCGGCCACTTGAAGACCCTATCGTTTACAATTTACATAAGCTGACTAATTTGGCTATCGCTTGAAGTCATACCTCAGTAAACCGACTTTAGTGTTGACTTCTGACATATCCCAGATAGCCTCTACTCCCTTAAATGCTTTGACGGGGCTCGTATTTCAATGTTTTGGTGCTGAGCTCGAAAACTCTGTTCAGTGACTTCGGTAGCGTGGAAATTTCCAGGAACGGTTGGCAGCGGAACACAAAAAAAATCAGAGGGAGGTCCTGACTTTATGGTCTGGACATAGTATCTATCAACTATCAACCACTTTGTGCTGAAATCAGTGAATTCAGGCGGAGCGTGCGCCATTCAGTTGATAGCCTGCCAAGGAAGGTTCGTGTCTAACAATCCCGGGGTGGGGG
>UZAF01018590.1:8491-31462 GCA_900617895.1 Haemonchus placei | reverse complement strand
AGTGAAGTCTTGGATCGAGCAATTCTTGGATTTTTCCAACAGTTCATTGATTAATAAGTAGTTTCTAAAATATGGAAAATAATAATCATTGAGAATATCTATTTTTTCTCAGTAGATTTTCCCGTTTTGTTTCAATTATTTCCTTTGAAATGACATTGAACTAGAATGATATGGGGAAATAAACCTCTGTGACGAACGTAGGTGGCAAAGAGGAGGAAACATTGGGAAGCTTATGAAATCTGACAGATAATAGTTTCTCTTTATCCAGCGGCGTAATACCCCTTTCCCACTTGGGGTAGACACTTGGGTTTATGAGAAGTGGGAACGAAATGTGATTAGTTCTTCAGCATCGCTTCTTCTAACAGTATAATAAATAGGGCTCGGTACTCATTTCATGTCCATCCTATTCTGAAGATATCGGTCATCTGGCAAGTAAATTCTGCCTCCCTCAATGTAAAGCTTGTTGTCCATTTACATATGCAGCTACTCGTCTGAAAACCATGCCCATATCGAGTTGACTATATGGGATGCGCCTTGTTCTCTTCTACGGGCACTTAACTTCTCCTTTCTGGAATCTCTACACAGTTGCAAAGGACGTGCACCTACTTTGAACAATTTCAAGCCGTTACTTCTGACCTACGAAGACATCTACTAATCCAGATACGCCCTCAAAGAGGTTTTCTGTAAACAAGATTACCCTTCACAGAAAGACAATCACCTAATCCGGCAAGCCTCAGTGAGAGTTCTCCTTCATCCCAAAATACACTACTACTGAAGCATCGATATTCATCTACCTATGCCATAGTAGTATCCTTACAACTACCAAGAGCCTAGGCTGGTTCAAGCGAATTTTCCGTGAATAATCTGGAAAGTCATACCGGACCAGTCTTAGTTCCAGAGCAGCTCTCCTGTGCAGTAATTGATAATATATGACCGCCCCACTTCACTGAAAACCTATTACAACATCCATTCTGGAATTTGCTTCTTGTTCGGTACACATACTAGACTGTCTCCAAGTACATACCTACGTATGCCTTTACCAGCATGTTGCAACTGTTTCGATCGACTACGACGGGATCGGCGGAGAACATGGTGGGTTCATTTTATATCGATTTCATCGGTGTTTCACGCACTGGTAATCGGTTGACGACTTCTGAAAAACGTTTCCTTTAAACAGAACTTCGACCAAAATCGGAAAGTTGTGAAAAGAAAGGAACAGCTAGTAGATACGTGAACCATTTCGCACTCGCTCCCTCTATAGAGCCTAATCTCCTGTCGAACAAGACCTCTGTATTGTCACCTCCACATTGAATGCTTGAAAAAAATGTTTTGTGATGGACAAGTGGTTTTTTAGATTATTAGTTATTCAGAAGTTGATATTGAATGAGCAGCTGAACATCAAATAAGTTGCAGAGTACAAAAAAAAGTTCAAATGAAATAAATCAAATGTCATCTCAGTCTTGCTAATTCAGTTATAAGCATCAAAATTGAGCAGGCAGTGAGAATAATACCTATCAAGACGTACCCTCTCTGTTACCTTTTTTTGATTTTTTTAATCTCGCATATTACAAGGGGTTCTAATTCAAGTCAATAAGGAAATCTGTGCCAATCACAAGGACCACCTTTCCGGAGAAAACCGCTCTTTTGGGTTGTGCCACTTTGGAGCATCTCCGCCCTTTCAGGACTTATTTTTGCAACATAACAATCAACTTATCTTGGTTTGATAGCAATGCTGAGCAGGTCAGCAGATCAGAAGCGGCTTAAGCCTTCTGCTTCTTCTTAAACCCATTGATAGCCTTAGGTGATGAAAAATTAGCATTTGATGACGGTTTTTGAAGCGATTCCATATCAGTGCAGTAAAATTCTTACGCAGCAACTTCCTCCAACTGCATCCCATTAATTACTCTGTGCACCCAAAGGTTTTTCATTACAAACCGGTTTTCGAAGCCGGCAGAAAGTTTTCGAGGAAATGAATGAAGTAGAGTCTCTCAAGATATCGCAGTCAACATAAGATGGGGCTTAGGAATCCTTGGCATCCGCCGAAGCTAGTGTCCTGCAGTTCTATATTCTATGCAGTTGCTCCTTCAAGCAGTACTGGATTAGATGTAAGGATAGCTTATTTATTCACTTGTTTATTGTTGATAACAAACCCACAACAATACCAACGACTACTGTAATGGCACCTATGAGAGACTGGAAATCAAAAAAGAAAACTCTTTTGTTCTTGGCGTTTATCGATCCCATACTGGAGTGCGCCCAGCACACGACTTCCATTCAGAATCATAGTGGCGGTTTCAATGCATGTGTGGTCTACACGATTGTTTGCGGTTAACAACCGATGCATGAACCAGTGCTTATCCTCCCAAAGGGGTTTGGTACCAAATGACCGACCTCGGGGAGAAGGAAGCCATGGTTGGCCGGGCAAGTATAGAACCAAGATTCGATCGCCTGGTCAAGCGTGCGCGGTAGTGCGCTACTTGCCACTGCACTATGCCGCTCAGAAAACAAGTAGTGCCGACGGTAGTTAGTAGAGCCCGTTAAAGGGAAAGGGGATATCTGGATGTAAAGTGCAGGACCACTGCACAACAGAAGAGATTCATGGGAGAAGTTGCTGTTCTTCCTGAAAGTCTGCACAGTTATAGTTCCACGCACGCTGGCAGGCTTCCGCAGGTGGCACAGCCACAGGCACCTTCTTTTTCGACAGTCACCTGTCCAAATGATCATACCATTCCTCGAAGTTCTTCTAACTGATACATTTCGGAATGGGAGGATGGAAAGGCTTCCGGATTCAACGGCAACCAACAACAATGTCAATGTCAATTATATCAGTAACACCTTTGAGTTTTTCTGCAAATGAGGAAGGAATCGAAATACATGGCGCATCAGAAATAACGTGGCGGAGCAGTTTCCCTTCCAGTGGTAGCAGTTCCAGTAGTACCGTTTGGTGTATTCTCGCTACGGCACTCCAAGGAAACGAACTATTTCCTGTCGAACCGAAAGAACGCTCTCAAGTTTTCCAACGAAGAGAGTTCTAACTCTTGCCAGAACCGCCTCGAACAACTACCTATTCACCCTTTCCCCTAATACATACAACCCTTGTTCCCTCCCCAGGTGGCCAAGAGGCATACACCCTTCTGTGCAAACGACATGACGTCATGTTTCGTGTGTTTGCCGTAGCTGCAGCTGAAGTTTTCGCCACGATTTTTTTTTAAATACGACGGCACATTGCGATGGAACTGATAAGAATTTGATTTCCTTTGTCACTTTTTATGTAGGCTTTCTTGCCTATTTTCCATAGACGGGCAGGAAATGAGAACGATAAGACGTGGTTCTTTGTGCACTGTCCGCAACTGCAGCTAAACTTTTCCTCACAAACTTTTTTCCGATGCTCTATACAATACGATAGGGCTGATAAGGGTGTGCTTATTTTAAAGTTTTTTTCGTAAGGCATGTTGTTTTGATTGTGTAGGAAAGTATTAGTTTGGTTTTTTTTTGTTGATTTACATCTGCTTTTCATGAAATGACTGCCGATTTCTCTATCGGTTGGTTTTAGGTGACAGTTTCTTCCTTTTCGTCAATTTTAACGTTCTGAGGACTCATAGTATTCGTTAATCTTAGCATTTTCTTAGTATGCGTGATTGTAAATCAGTGATTTGCCAGGACTCACACACTCGACGTCATGGGTGAAGCAGATATCGCCGTGATTGGTTTGGCTGTCATGGGCCAGAACCTGATTCTCAACATGAATGATCACGGATTCACAGTAAGTTTGGGAATTTTACTTTTTTCCTTACCCTCCAATTCCACGGTGGAGTTGAAGGGTACTGTCCCAATATCTCTAAATTTGCCAGTGAATGCATATTGATGTGCTATAAAATGTATTTGTACACGTATCAGTGTGCAGTAGTTACGGGTTCCCCACCTCAAGACTTTTCTTTAATAATTGTTTTGCGAGCGCTGCGGTATGAAGTTAGACGCGCTAGAAGTTGAGCTGTTGGATAAGTTGATTGTTTGTTGAGTTGAGGTTGTAAACTGTGTACTTTAAATTATACCTTATTGATTAATTTCGGCTAATCACTGTCAAGAAAGTCTTTGAGGGAACAAACTAAATCGATGAGGCTCGAGTCTTTCCGAGATCTGTCGACGTTTTCGGGATGTTTTTGATCTTGAAATTGGGATAGACTGTGCCTATCGTATTAGTCTGGCTAATACGGTCAGTTTTGGTACTCTTCATTGTCGTAAGCAGCTTTTTGAACCCGCACAACATCAAGAGGGTACTTCTAAAAACCCCTGAAATTGATTCAATCAATGGCATCGTTCCATAATCACCGCCTCCTTTGACTTCGGATGATTTCTGCAGGAGTAGTGAACGAAAAACGTCCCTTATCGTAATAATTCCTCTTGTTCTCGAATGCCCTGCTAGACTTGTATACGTGAGTGCAAAGGGGCCCACATTGCTTTGTTTTCATTTCATTGCACCAGTACCATCCTCCTATATTAGTAACTCTGATTCATAATTACGTTTAGGTCTGTGCTTTCAACAGAACTGTCTCTAAAGTTGATGATTTCCTGAACAATGAAGCCAAAGGTACCAAAATCATCGGAGCCCATTCCATGGAAGAAATGTGCAGGCAAGTTACTTGACTCAGTGTTTATTTCACATCGTTTTCCAGTTAGTTACGTTTCTGGTGTTTATGATTCTGGAGCAAATCTGTGGTCCCCCTTCTGGTGACACATAGCTCTTTAGGACATCTTCCAATAGTAATGCTATGCCACCGTCCTTTTCGTAATTTCTTTAGTGATTCATAACTTTAGGAAGCTAAAACGACCACGTCGTGTTATGATGTTGGTAAAAGCTGGTGCTCCAGTTGACTCAATGATCGCCAATATTGTTCCCCATTTGGAACCGGGCGACATTATCATCGACGGTGGAAACTCAGAATACACAGATACCAACGTGAGTTTTTCACAACATTTCGTTTTATATTTTGTTGATGGTGATAGTTTGTCGAACCTAATCGAAACCCGTTTGGTGAGGAGTTTTAAGCATTGAGATGAAAATCGCGAGGTTAATGTCTTTCTTGTTGTTTCCCTTCAGATTTCTTCTCCTTATCTGGCCAGATACACTTTTGATCTTTTCTTCTTCGCTTCTCTGAACTTTTCGCTCACTTTTTACGGGAGGTTTTGAAGAGAAAAGATCTGCGTAAATTCTGCTGTGTAATGATGTTGATGAGCAAATAGCGGGCTAGATAGCCGTCGACCTACCTTTTCTCTTTTCTTCATACAGCGCTGTGCGCATAATGCTTAATTGATAGACACAGATTTTTGCCTAGAAATCCTCTTAATAGCTCTGTCCCATGTCCTTGATTCTAGCATTCCCTTGCATCCTGTCAAACGTGTTTTTCTACCGTCGAAGGACTTTTACTCATGTCACTCCTCGTGTTTCTCAAACCTGCTGGGTTTCGTTGCTAGGAGCTATAGCAAATCTGCGGTTACCCGGGCTAGCTCACTAAGGCAGGAATTTGTGCATAATCGCAGCACATTTACGCGATTGTGTGAGTCATAGCTGAAGAAGTTTCTACGGCATACCGCTTGCCGCACGCGTCGAGTACTCCAGTGCTTTAACGATATATGCGCTCTTCAATAAGATACTGGCACTAGCATCTGGAACAAACACCAGGGCAACCGTATCCAAAGCTAATCAGGGAATCTTGGAACCGTTACGAGAGCAATACTCACATCGTCGAAGAGACCTACGCCTTGTTGAACATGCAGGTCGTTTGAATAGCCGATCCCCAGCCAACCAACAACCAATGAGGCTTACTGGTTTGAAGATGCCCAGTTGGAGCGTGTTGGTTTAGCCAGGATTACTCTCCATACCCTCTGATCAGTGACCCTTATTTTTCTAACCACCGTTCTCTCTGAAGACTACACTTATACATGGATAACCAAAAGTTAGAGGGCTGAGGGAGGCAAGCTGAAAGACGGCCGTGTCTTTATTTTGACTGAACATATCTTGATCGCTGTTTAACGAAAAATGGTTTCTTCTTTGATATTTTCTCTGTGAGTATAACTCAACAGATTCACACTTGACTTGTGTCAACCGAATTCTTCGAACTCTTCTCGATTTATGGGTCAGACCGTGAGGGTTCTCCCACTTCCCTTATTTGTTCCAAGAGGAATGTCGTAAAGAATACGAATCTTTAAGCGCCGTCATGCAGAGTTGGCTAAACGTGGAATCCTTTACGTCGGTTGCGGAGTGTCTGGAGGAGAAGAAGGTGGGCTATACATTCCAAATCTTTATTAATTATTTATTTAATTGAAGTGACATTCATCTCAATACCTTATTGAATAGAACTAGGTCCTTTTGGAATTTCAGTACTATATCCCGCTTGACATTTTCACATTTGGCTAGAGTTTTCCTTGAGCAGTACATTCCTAGTGGGACTTGCGGATGGTGTAGAACCTGAAAGTGAAAGCTTTATGGGCGCATTGTTACCTCATCTGTGTGGCGTGTAACTTACGTGAGCTATCATTGTTTACTTGGTCGCTATTAAATCGTCTGGGTGATTTTTTGTTGATTACTTCTAACCTGAAATTCGATCAATCAAATGAATTACTAGTCTTATTGAATGGAAAAAGTAGCTGAGACTGACCACATACCTAAATATTGCATAAACTGGGCGATGATCAGACTGGGACGGTTTCTGTATGCAGTTATATGCAGTGCACTCAATCCAGTTAGCTTGTTTGGTCCAATATAAAACGCGATCCTGGACAATAGACATGGAGAAAAATGGACAGGAGAATCACGTTATTCTTCAATTGATTCAATCCCAACCTAGTTAATAGAAAACGCATTTGCCGAATATTCAATACAATTTTTTGTTGAAAAAGAAAAGGGTGGGTTTGAATTATCATTTAAACTTTACGGATCTTAGAGCTACAGGATCGATTTGTGTTCAAAGACTGAGAGCGCTCAAAAATTCGATTCCTCGGTTTTTGAAAATGGCTTGTGTGGCTAAATTTTTTTGCGATTTGAGTTTGTGGCGCTCTTTTTACCTCGGTCCCTAGCTTTTTGGCAACGTTTTTATTTCAGGTCCTGATGTAGAGCTCTAACGAAACATTTCTCAGTTAGGCCCTTTTTCCATTGCATTGCTTGTTATATGAATGCTCTTTTTGCCCCATATGATTTACTAAGTAATTAATTACCGTAAAAGAAGGTATGCGATTGGGCACGTAGTCATTTGTTCCTACTTCGAATTTGTGCGTTGGAGCAAACGTGACGGGAGCCTCAGTGAATTCTGAGAAGGCGAGTTCTGAAAGAATAATCACTTAATAGAAACATTGATGTTTTTTGTCAGTTTGTAGTAACGTACACGCAAAGGCGACGACCATGGCAACGAAAATTCGGCGAAATCTTCCGCCGTTCTTGGAATTAAACTATCTTCTCAACCGCTGCCATGATCGTGGCTTCTCTCTATCCCGGACTTCAATCTTACCTTTTTGTCGAACTAGAGCAAGCTCATCATTTTGCATTGTGTTCTCGATATCTCTTGTGTTTGGCTCGAGCAGTTGAGACTTCCAATTAACTCCAGAATCTTGTGTGATGCGAAAATTGAGATCACCCAACCACAATACACACTGAATGAGGAATTATAAGATTTCTATTATTGTTCGGAGACAATCTCCATCATTAGTCCTTGATTCTCACGTCCTTTCTATCAAGAGCTCACAGCTCAAAGTTCGAATGCGATCCTAGAAGTCCCCAACCACTGAAGATTCGTGGAGTGAGTGGGGGCTTTTAGAATCGCCTTTCTGTTCTGCATTGATTCTAAACTCTAGCCGCCAGCAGCCAATGGTGGCAGAACAGGTTTTCCCATGTCACTTCAGTGATTTATGGCGGTGTGTGGGAAGGGAGCTCTACTGAAAGATAACTCTTCAATCACTTACGTCAGCATGGAATATGTCGTCACTCCCTTTGAAACTACACAGCGTATGGAATTTAAGAGTTTTCATCACTTTGTGATAGTCCTGTATCCTTTGTAAAGCGGTAGCATCTGAAANAAAGCAGTGATAAGTGGGGAAGTTTTGTTTCTTGCTTCTTTAGGGACCCCCCACCCCCCAGTGACCTTCAGGAGGACGAGTTAATCAGGGGACATAGCCTAGGCGAATAAGTGAATGATTAGTTAGAAAGGGTTGTGTTAGAGGCAAATCTGGGAAATTTTGATAGAAAGGTGCTCATTAGGCTGTAGAAAGGTTTAATTATTATCAGAAATAATAGTAATAGGTAACATAAGTTTAATAGGCTTAGATATGCTAGAAAAGGAAATAATTTGCGGAGTAAGTGCTCTTTTCGTCAATTATTAGGTACTGTAAGTGAACTTTTCCTAATCTGAAGTCCTGGGAAACGATTACAAAGAGAGTTGATTGGTTACTCGAATGAGGAGATTTAGCAGAAGTAAATTACAAAGTAGTAATCATCAAAGTAGAGGAAAACAGTCCAATTGTAAGCGGGAAATCAACTTTGTACAAAATTTTGAAATTATTATTCAGTGCAAATGAGCAGTTTTTTTCCAACTTTTATGAAATGTACTTTACCTTCTACGAACCTCTCCACATTATTTTACTTCCAAGTATGCGCTAGCGTGTAATTGTACTGAACTGATGCTTTGTTCTGTGGAAAAAGACAAATAAACGGCGGAAATCCCTTCAGCAAGCAAATGCCCGTGGATTAAGGCAGAAAAACTTGGGCGCGCCATTGTGACGTTTTTCCAGTGATTGTTAGTCGAATGGGCTTTGAATGGCATAATTGAATTACGGTAACATTTGCTTTCATTTACTAGGGGATTATCGATATGGATAGTAAGTATTAGCAAAAATTTAAAAAAGTTGAAGCTTACGTGTAAGATGACAAGCAATAATCACAACCCATCGTTGATAAAGCCGTAGGCATACCCCGATAGCACCTTTCGTCCGTACGGGTTTCGCCAATGCAGTGGCTGGTACGAACTTGGCGACAGGATCTGAAATCGGATCATTCATGTGCTCGCATCAGGCCCTCTATCTGCTTATCATAAATAGAACACGTGTACTTGTATGGATTTAGTTAATACGTACTAGATTTGACTAAGAGGATAAGTAATGGATTTGACGTCAGGCTATCCGCGGAATCCATTAGGGAGGTCAACCTTCATACACACAAGAAAACTCTCACGTGGTTCTTAATGGATCTCATGGAGAAAAGAGAAAAAACCAAACAAAGCCGTTTTTCTTCCCTGTGACTCTTTAGGTCGAGGTGCCCAGGGGTCTTTGCCTCCTAATCCCCTTCTGGCAATTAAAAAATTTTGTGTTGGGATTGGGAACTATGTCGGTCGTGGTTCGATGCGTTTTCCTTAACAGTTGAAGCTTGATGGGATACGAGGTCACTCTTTTGGGTGGCGCTTGATAGGAATGCATATTGAGCTAATTTTTGGAAAAAAGCCAGTTCTAGGACGCTGGCTCTTTCTCATCAGGGCCGCCCGTTCGAAGCAAAAGGGACTCATGTGTCTTTCCTGCTAGGTGTGACCTGTTCGGCTCTACACTGAACTGTGAACCTGGACTAAGAAAGCGCCTGGCGGTCAACTTCTCATACTTGACTTACAATTAGAGTATTCCAAATAGCGCTTAGAAATACTTCCTCTCAGAAATCCAATAGAAAAACTGCTTCAGTTGAATAAATTAGAAATTCTAACCTGTCGCGAAGCGAGTATGTGTTTTTCGGATAAAGACGAATATCATTTGACTCCAAGCCCTATAGGAGAAATAGGTATCGTGAGTATTTCGTAAAGGTTTTACGAGTATTGCCAAGGCATCTTCATGGAATGTCCTGAAAAAAGCCCGTATTCAGAAAGCTCAATTATGCAAAAAAATGAAAACTTGCTATGAAATAAAAATTTTATTGGTCCACGTGACTTTTTCTGATTTTCCAGATTTAGTTCTTTTTGTCGTTTCCTTACTTTTTTGTTTTCTATCTCTCGACTTTGTCTTGATTCCCTAATGGGAAGCAGAAGTTTCTTGCTTGGAGTTTCCTACGTTTTTTGGGTGGGTGGAGTATTTCAAGTGGGATTGCGGTGTCTAGACTTCATTTGTATTGTCATTCCTCCTATCCTACAGCAGACCATCGATTTTATGGAAATATTTTCCATATGGAAATGATTTACTGCATATGTTTGCGCTGATCGAAGCCGTGAAAATTATGCTATCTAATAAATCAATCAGTAAAAAAATTGAAATGTTCTATTCAGAGCGGTGAATAAAATTGAAATGTTATGTACTTGTGGCTAAAACGTTCCTCTGTCTCGAAAATTCATCGCCGGATTTTCTGAGAAAGGACATTTTAACTGTTTTGGAATGCAATTTTGCCGAATTGTCAATGGATTGAGCCTTTTCGAGGAAAGAACGAGCCAAAAACTTTGAAGATTTTTTTTGTCAAGATGAATTGTGGCTGCTCAAAGTAATTACTATAAAAATAATATGTAAATTTTGCAAATAAAAACTGTAAAAAAAAAACGAACGTTGTTGATGGTGGTAGCTCCTGAAGAGCGACGATAATTACGTCCTCGAGGAGATTCTCCGAAATTTGCTCCAAGTGATCGGCCAAAAGGTCCAAGAGTTTGACGGGCTGAAGTGGAAATAAAAGTAATGAAAAATTGATTTTAATTGATTCTCAGGGGAACAAAAGGTTGTAAAAGATAATAATTGAAAGATGGTTCAGAGATAGTATGCGATAAAAAGAATAATAAGTGGTTGTAAATAAAAGTATTAATGGTGTAGTCAACCAAGAACGATAATGATCATTTTACTACTAATAGTAAACAGTAAATTAGAGGAGAGAGTGAGCAGCTGGTTCTGTTTGGGATCAGTTAGAGGGATTTTGTGTGGGTGTAAAGATGATCGGGATCAGAAATGAATCAGCAAGTTGTTCAGTGGTCTCTCCTCCGGGATAGCTTCCTTTGATATTGATTAATAGCGATGGGGAAGCTCGGGGTGGGGGAGGGGGAAAGGGAGGTTGAGATCATATTTAAATTTGCCCAACACCCAGTACGGCTTCGTTGAAACCATTCGATTTTGAACAATTTTTTTCTAAACATTTGCTATGTCCATACTAAAAACCTTTTTTGGATCGTTTTTAAGGATGAGTTCTGGTAATTACAGTGATAAGTAGATTAAGCCGGGTTCTCTTGATTTCTCGAAATAATTTGTTCCTGATTGAGTTGAATAGAGATTACATCTTCTTTAAAATCTAATCTACGGCAACAATTGAATTTGTTTCTTCAGTGAAAGAAAACCCGGTTGTCAGGCAATTTCTTCTTTCTAGGAGCTATCAGTTAATATTATGAAGTATATTGTGATATCATCTACACAGTAATCCATGATTGAAGCCTTTGGCTTTGAGGGCGAAACCCCAGCTTCTCGCGGCTTTCCCCCAGCTGACTAGTTCCGCAATTATCAGGCGAGTAAGCCCCTTTCATTACCGGCTCGTACGGGGAATTCCCCCTTTACGAGTGGACTTTCAGGGTGATTATTGGATTTGTGAAAAAGAGGAATAGTAGGTTTCAAATGTACCTTCTCGTTAATGTTCCATGTTATGCAACGTATACTAAGTTTTCGATCAGCTAATTTTGCGATATTCTCTTCGGATGGTATTCTTACGTTTCCGAAGCCGACCACATTGCCTCTGAAAAGCGATTTGGTTCCATCTGGTTCAAGGGATTGTTAAGCTGGTGATTACTTAAAAGGCTTACTCGCATGACTCGTGATCTAGTGTATATGTCCATATGTGGTCATCGATTTCTGAGTCTGAAAAGCCGGGATTTTGAGAGAGAACATGAAAAAGGTGTCCAAGAAAAGGAAAAAAGGGGGTTCACTTACATCGTCGCTCTGTACGCCATGGTGTTCGGCCTTGTGATTGAGAACGTTTATTAGGGGCCGCTGCCGTCGCGGTCTCTGACGACGGCGTTCGTGTAATGGTTGTAGTGTTTGTTGGACGAGGATCGACTGGATAAGCGGCTGGCTGAGCCGTCGTGTCGGCCGACATCAGAACGACGACCGCGGCAGCGCGCGGCGATTCTCACACAGCGTAGAGCAAGTATTGGCTGGGTGCCAGTGCGATGTGGGCGTGTTGCTAGGACACGAACAAACGAACGAGCAGTGACGATGAGGAACGCTGGAATATCAGCACTTCAAACAATGGAAATCGGAGGTGAAATAAATGCGCAGCAGGGGGGTTCCTGTACAAATGAGAACGAGCTATTGTGACACGACTGTTCCCACACAATCGATCGTCACCGATGAACGCCAGAATACCGAAGTGGATCGGTGTCTGTTTGTTACATCGACATCGATCTAAATGGCGGTTGTACTTATGACCGGTTTGGGGAGAGTTCCTTCGCCGAAGTAGGGGGGAACAGGAATTGGCCAAGGTCAAAGATTAACATCAAATGGGTTGAATCAGCAAAGCTCATCAGTTGTAAGTCTGACTTTATAGTTTTTATGAATAGTAATTCCTTTGGGTTGTCATAGAAATGATAAAGTGAACATGACGAAAAGGTTAACGACGACAGACGACAACTCACGCGAGTGAGCGTTTTCGCTGACGTTATCGCGAAGATTGCTGATTCGATTGATCGTTATTTTTGCGTGGCCATTTTGAATCATCACCGATTTTAATGGCTTCATTCGTACACAAATCGGAGATGACATGATTGAATTAGTTAGACGGAAGCCTTTTAAGTGGTTCTGTGACGTCTCTTCTAGAATTTGCTGTGTTTTGATGTCAAAAAAGACCCGATTACAGCATCTCCGCAATATTTTTGATGTTTTTATGATTCTAAATATTGACACGGGGATCTCTTCCGTGATTTAACCCAAAACCCACTTAGCCCTTATGCTATTACCCATAATCCCATATGTTTAGAATTCTTTTTACTTTTCGTTTCTCAAATTTGATGGTATTTTCACCTAAGAACGAGCTAAATTTTTAATTTGAGGCAGGTGGCTTATGTCTTTTATTTGCTGTAAGTTTTTTTGTGGCTGTGCTACGTTTTGTTGCCTGGAAGTTTACTGAAAAGCAGAGCGATCTACCCTTTCGATGAAAATGGTTCAATTCTTGCCAGTTTTCACTTTTTTTGCTAATATTTGTACTATTTGGACTTGAAAAAAGGAGTAGATACGTGGATTTCATGGTCATTTTAAGCTGAAAAAGCGAGCTAAATTTTTAGTTCGAAGCAGATGGCTTAGGACATGGATTCTGGTCCCGAGACGGTTCAGAACAGTGGGTTCTTTTTTCGGGATTCCAAGTCGAAGGGATGAGATAGGATGGCTGACTTACGAAAAACTATGTAGTTATTCTATTAAGTTAAAATAACTGTCCTCAAAACTTCAACACAATTGAACATTCCTGTAAAGCTGTAAACGTTAGCTCGAGAGCAACAGCAGTAACAGACCGCTTGTACCATTTTTATCAGGGCGTTTACGGCGGAGGTAGATAAGACGAACTGGGAGAATAATTAATATTGGAACTGAATGAAAGGGTTACTGAAAGAGTCGTTCGACAAATAACATTGTACTTTGTCTGTTTACATTTCCTTTTATGCAAACGAAATTCTGTCATGTGTATTAGTCACAATTCACACCCTCACATAGGTCGAGTCTGGTTCAATATTTAGTTTTTTATATTGATTTGATTGCAGTAAGGTTAATAAATCGAAAATCATAATATTAATAAAAAGCAAAAGCGCAGAGGGAGTGGGAGTAATAAATGACGTGGGTAAAGACAAGGTGGGAAGGGCGTCGAACTTTTGAATGAAGTCTAGCCACGTTTTCAACCAAGTGTTTGTCCTTAGCATTGTTATTCGCTATCAACATCAAATCGAATCTGTCTGGCTCTACCTATACAATAATTGCGGAAGTCAGCCAAAGTACAAGCTAACGCTTTTGTTCTCCTAGACGAGTATGCTGTTTGATAGATGACCCACCCTGACGGGGTTGATCTTTTACAATTTTAACCATGATATTTAGATTAACCCACTGAAGTGAAAGGGAAAAAAGACAGTTCCATGGAAGTGTTAGGGACGTTGGATGTAGCCAAAATAGGTAGATAGCCACGGTAAATATCTGTAGAGATCCTTTTTCGGTAGTTTTTGATCCAGAAAGTAACCTGGCCTTTTGACCTTGTTGACGCTGCGTATTTGGAATATCAATATTCACTGTGGTTAAATAGGCAATAGACATTCTAGACATTTTGAAATAATCAAAATTAATATTAATTTTGAGCATTGTTGACGCTGCGTATTTGGAATATCAATATTCACTGTGGTTAAATAGGCAATAGACATTATAGACATTTTGAAATAATCAAAATTAATATTAATTTTGAGCCTAGTAAATGTTAATCTTACAGTTAAACAGACGATTCGGTCAAGAGAAAAGGTGTAAGTTTTTCTTTGGTTTTGACCTTGTTGACGCTGCGTATTTGGAATATCAATATTCACTGTGGTTAAATAGGCAATAGACATTATAGACATTTTGAAATAATCAAAATTAATATTAATTTTGAGCCTAGTAAATGTTAATCTTACAGTTAAACAGACGATTCGGTCAAGAGAAAAGGTGTAAGTTTTTCTTTGGAACATAGGAATCTTATGAATTTTTTTCAATTAAAGGAGTTTTTGCACCGCTCACTACCTTAACAAACTTAATGTAACGGTCGCTATAATTTTAAATAATTGTTCAGTATCTGGCCACGTTTATTTTCCGCACAGTTGATAGTGAATAGCGTTGTTAAATGCAAAGAGTAGATTGAAAAGGTGCCTAGCCATTATAGAAAATCAGCTGGTTGGCTCCCGAGCTTTTGAAAAAAAATTTAATATAGACAAATATTGTGAAGTTTTTGTGAGTTGCTATTACAAAATCAGAATGTCAGTGCTGACAACGTTTCAGCGAAATAAAAACAAAATTGAAAAATCCTGAGTTTTATGGTGAAGTCTAGAGTTTTATGATGGATAAAAGGAACAGCTCGCCATTTGGGTAGTCCTACGAGACAATTCAATAATATGGGCCCTCTTGTTATGATGTCAACATCGTCACAGCTACCTCTCCCCAGTGTATAGCGTAACGATTGGAAATTGAGGCTCCGAATTCCCAATCGTTACGCTTTGCGGAGGAGCGGAGGAGAGGCGGTGCTAATGGAAGGGACATTATAACAGAAGAATGCGTCCTGATTGGTGATGATATACATGAATTCTACGCTATAGAGGAGATTATATAGATATCCTTAATGAAGAGGAGTTGGAATGATTGGCCTTGCATTTGATAGCTATTTGTCTACTTTGAGAATAAAGTTTGAGCATTTGCTTTAGCTACTACTCTGGGGAAATTTAGTTGCCGGTCCCATATCGGCCATAATTTCCTGTGAGAATTTCTCAAGTGGAGAGAGATTTTTATTCAGTAAAGTCCTTTCAGTCTGAAGGATAATATTTGCCTTCATTGATGGGGACTCGGGACTTCAATAGGTCAGTGGCACGTTGATATAAGAGCTTTCTCACTTTTGAACTTTTTGTAAAGTTGAAAAAAGCTGCTCCTCTTACACCATACAGCTTAGCCGCGGTTCTTGCTCTCCAGCTACTTATTTAGAATGGGATATGTTGAAGGCAATAATATTTCTCTTTCGATTTCTTATATACACTTGAATGCATTGAGTTCGAGTTCATGGCGCACTCTACAACTGCTTATGGTTTCCTATTATTCGCTTTTCTTCATTCTTTCAAAATACTGATTAATGCTTTTACGAGTCTAAAGCTGGCTCTGTGGCTTCTAGTGGGTTTGTCTTAGGTGATTGTTTTTTCAGGTGCCCGGTATGGCCCTTCGTTGATGCCTGGCGGAAACCCTGACGCATGGCCGCACCTCAAGCATATTTTCCAGTCAATTTCAGCAAAGAGCGATGGCGAGCCATGTTGTGACTGGGTGCGTAATGGATTTAGCCTTTTGAATGCTCTTTTCTCTGTCTCAAAAAGCACTGCACTGAATGCTGCTGATTGAAGAATATGATGATAGACGGAGTTTCGAAGGAATACATGGAATTCAGCCTTTCGAGAAGCATTAAGTTCCTCTGAGGGCATGCTGGAATACTGTAAAACGGAGGCCAAGGGGTTCTAGTGCGTTTTTCTAGGTAGGTAATGCTGGAGCTGGACATTTCGTGAAAATGGTCCATAATGGTATCGAATACGGTGATATGCAGCTGATTGCGGAAGCCTATGATCTGCTACTGGAAGGTGTAGGACTCAACTATGACCAGATGGCTGAGGTAGGACTGTGGAGTAATTTTTAATGGTCCGATGTTGTCCTGAAATGTACATCTCTGATTTATAGGTCATGGAAGAATGGAATCATGGAGAACTGGACTCATTCCTGATTGAGATCACCGCAAAAATCCTGAAGTTCAAGGATGAAAAGGGAGAACCGATTCTGCCTAAAATTCGCGATTGCGCTGGCCAGGTAAGAAGGCTCACCGCCTCGTAATCTTCTTTTCGTGTTTATAGTCATTCAAGAGTAGTCTAGTTTGATGGTGATTCTCTGGTCTTCTTAAGATCACCCAAAGTGTGTCAGAAAGTCCGCAAAGAAACTCAGAAGTCCTTTTTTTTCCCATTGCAACTACATTTCGGTGGTTAGTGTCTCTCTGAAGCTCATAATTCACCTGATGATAGTGGTCAGTTCTAGTCCATTGTAGGTATTGGAACTAGCCAACCAGAACCTACCTGTGCAGTGCACTTAACCCTCCGGAACCGCTGGGCAGCAAAAACTGCATAACTTCCGCCAATTCCGTGGAGTATTTAGTCCTTATCGCGTTTTTGAAGGGCTTATAGGAATAGAGAGTAATGGGCAGAACGCTTGGTCTCCAACAAGGCTCTCACTCATTCTTATGTCATCTGGATGTCGTTTTACGTGATGAGTGTTGACAGCCTGTGGTGGACAGCCCATCAGGAACGCGAGGATAAGCGGGCTTTTGATAGTGCAAGGAACAAAGAGCACGGTAAGAGCGAGTGAGTGCGAATCCCTTTCCAGACCGAAGTTTTGCCCAAATCGCTATTTTTATTTGCGTGTCGCACTTTGGTAAAAGAACTAGTAGCGTGGGAATGAAGCTAATAGTATTACCAGAGACTTCTAGCAGATTTTTTGATAATATTGGGCGCCTCTTAAGCCTCTGAATTAGTTTTCGCAGCCTTCTCTTGCTAAGTGAAGAACCAATTATTTCTATAAGGGACTATGGGGCAATGCAATAGTTGACAAAGGTTTCTTTACCGTTTTTGATCGGGAGCTATTATTCGGTTGGAGTTCGAGGAGCAAACCCATCTGAGATTCCTGAGCGACTTGAATTCTTTGGGAAAGTCATTGGAACCTCAGATATATTTCAGAGTGATTGATACCTGCCGAACCATTCTCACGCACGGAATTTTTGTTTGGCATTTCAGTGCGGAAATTCCGACTTTCGTAAAATTTTTACAAACTTTCTGCTTTCTTTGCTTTGGGGCAGGCATACATGACAACCAATTCATCCATCTATTCAGCGATGCACTGCGCTTCTTTTCATTCCCACCCTCTCCTACCCCTTTGTTCCCCATCCTCCAGCCGCTAATTCTTGATAGTCAAGTTTCAATTCAAGCGCTTTTTTCTTGTAAATTCACTTTATCACAGAGTTTCTTTTTCAGAAAGGAACAGGAAAATGGACATGCTTCGCTGCGCAGGAATATGGAATACCAGTAACGCTTATAGGTCAGTCCAAAGTCACAATCCATGCTGTGATATGAAGTCCGCAAATCTTTCATACTAATAATTGTCGAAAATTTTAGCTTATCTTTGAAATTACGTGGAAAGGAAATATTTTGTGATATTTTGTATTCAAAGCGCTACATCAGAGTGTGTCATAGAACAACATTATGTTGGTTCAACTTTTCGTCAGCTGAGAATATGCTTAGACAGCCCCAAGACATTTTTTCATTGGAGAAGAAGGATTAAGTGGTACCATTTTCAGGTGAGGCAGTATTTGCAAGGTGTTTGTCGTCGCTGAAAGAAGAACGGGTGGTGGCATCTTCTGTTCTTGCCAAGCCTCATGTGAATCATGATGAAGTGATACCTGACAAGAGGGAGTTTATCAAGCATATCAGTAAGGTCAGTTCGAGGCTTAGACGAGAATTCGCCGTTTGTAGATACAGTTTGTCTTCTTTTTTGTTTATTCTTCAAGGCCTCTGAGCGCTGATCATTTTTGGATTCTAAAGCTTCACTAGCATCGCTGGCACTTGCCTTTGTTTTGATTCGAAGTAAAGCAGTACCAAATGGTGCCTTTACCCCTCATACGTTGGTTGTAATGTAACTTACTGAACTTCGGGGCAGGAAAACATTTGGTTTATGTGGGAGGTCAAAGTTTGTTCAGTAATTATTAGGTGGCTTTTGGAGTATATGATCTGGTTTTGGCAAATTTCTAGCACTCTCTTTTGATAAGATCACGGTACAGCACTATACTGAGAAGTTATCGAGCTTCCCCCTTCGCCGAATCCTTGAGAGAGGGCTTTTGGACAGTATATGGTCAAGGATTTCAGGCCCTATACGCATCGAAAATTGTCAGCTATGCTCAAGGGTTCATGCTGATGGCTGAGGCGAGCCGTAAGTTTGACTGGAAGCTGAACTTCGGAGCTATCGCATTGATGTGGAGAGGTGGATGTATAATTAGATCGAGGTAAGCAGCTTAACGATGAATAAATAATCTATGCCTCGACCGCATTCGTGCTAAATTGCAATTATCCCAGATTCCTCGGGGATATCAAGAAAGCTTTCGATAAGAAGAAGGATTTGCAGAACTTGTTATTAGATGATTTCTTCTCTCAGGCGATGGCCGAATCGCAGGTTTGTAGTAGTACTTTGTAACTCTGAACTTCTTTGGAGAATGCTTTTATTTTAGAACTCATGGCGCATCGTTGTGACGTCGGCCATCCGTTTAGGCATTCCAGTACCGGCAATGTCGGCAGCTTTGTCATTCTACGATGGGTACTCCAGAAAGGTTAGCGATGACTTCAACCAATAATTAATCCATTCCGTTACGTCACATGGGGCTACCTCACCTGCCCCCTCACCCATTCCCAATAAAAGTAAGTATTATAGATTTGAGAACCAGAGCAGTGGTCATGTCGGGCGGTTTCGCTTCACTTAAAGTATCCGGCCGAGATGGGTGGAGCTTAATTTTTTATTGCAATGTCTTCGTGATGAGGGTCATCAGAATACCAAGAATGGTAAAATCTAGAAGACCTGGGACAGCGCATTACCACCTTGCCTTTGTAAACAGTTAAAAGTTCGGAACTGAAAGAATCGTTGGCTTTTCGTCGAAGATACTCGGTTCACTGAGTTTCTTGCAGTAACGGGGGCTATGGAGTCAAGGCAGAATATCTGGGTTGGATATACCTAACTAGCCTTTCTTCCTTTAGAAACCTTATTTGGGTCTCCCGTGTTGGCTCTATACCGTCCATATCTACCTTCACTGTGAATACATAGGTGGACTCTGTCTAGAACCTAGCGGGCGAGTAGGTGATCATATCGGAATTCCTACCAGGCTCTTCGAAAGGATTAGATTTTATATTGAGACTGAGAGAAGTTGTATTAGTGAAAGCTAGAACTGTACGTAACCCTCCTTGCCTGCCTGGTACGGTCCCTACTTACCGTTTTCTCTCATTCTATCGCACTGAATTCTTACTTGATTTGCAGGTGATGTTGTTGACGGGGTAGTTTTTTAGGTGTTGCCGGCAAATTTACTGCAGGCCCAGCGTGACTTCTTCGGTGCGCATACGTACGAGTTGATGGATTCACCAGGCAATTGGGTGCACACGAACTGGACAGGCCATGGTGGAAGAGTAACCAGTAACGCCTATAATGCCTAAGAAAAACCTAGCTGTTCGCAGGGTCTTTTCTAGCCTGCTTCGTGCCTGACTAGGCTTTGAGAACGGTAAGGATGCTTATGGAAGGATTTTCTAAGATTTCTTCTACTTGTTATGCTTATGAAGTTGTTTTCTCGAAACTAACCCGTTGGTTATGATTCCATTAATGTACTCGTGATATCAATTAATGACGTATACCGTCAAGCCAAATGACTCACTGTGTCTTGTAGTTGTTATTTTGCATATCCCGTCCTACGTGTGTAACCCAAAGTTTCCCTAATTGTGATACATTTCCACCCGTCATACATCGTTCCCCGGTCAGATGTGGTATGTGATGGTAAATGCCAGCGGAAACGATATATGAAAACAAATAAATCGTTAGTACATTACCAGTTGCTGAGTAATTGTTATGATGGTGGAGTGGCTAGGGATCCTACTTATTCTAGTGCTATCGCAAGCAGTTGGTTTATCTGCTCTTGAGATGAGCCGTGAACAGGCGGTTTTTGTTCGAATCCACAACGCGGTTGAATGGTGGGGTTGATAGGGCCTTCAGAGTGGCTTGAAGGGAACAGCGGTAGGCAAAACGTTGTCCCATGATCCTTGGCTTCTGTGGGATTACTGGCTTGAGACGATTAAGCAACTGGGGTCATCAGCGCACGGTGAAGAATGCGATTCCTTGGGTTTCATAAGCAACTAGCTACTTTGTTTTCATTTTTGTTGTTTTAGGGGACTTTGAAAAACATTTTTTTCGAATTTCTGAGTTCATAGAACTAACGACCCAACGGAACCAACCCTTATTACCCTTGTTCCAGCGTTTCTAATCGCAGTCTTCGAAAACCTGCACGATTTCAACCCTAACTCGCGGGGAGTTCTGTCACAAAAGTTGAAGTAATGGTCTGAAGTCAAATACGAAAATCGATTTTTAATTTTCATTCAACTAGTTGGTTTATTTGAGCATCCAGAAATCCAGTGAGGATTGAAAACAAAAAAAAAACCTAAAAACAGTGTGCCCATTGTTAGCACATCGAGGTAGGAGGGAGAGCTGATCAGCTGTATCGCTGGCATTGTTTTACCAACGCATTTTATAAAAATAAATGAAAACGCGATGGTGCTAGACACAGACAATATTACCAGGGGATGTGGATTTTGATATCGGGGTATATAATGTTGAGGTCACGGCGCAGACCCAAGGGCACAGTGCTTAGAAGGAACCGCAAAGAATTGAAAATGTACCCGAAGTAACTTATATTGTCGGGAAGTCTGACGGTTTGTGCAGCCCATCTTCGAATAAGCCTATCCCAGTTGAAAACTTTGTATGCAGTATCATCAGAAGGGGACAGGGGCCTAGGGAAACTAGACGTATCTGGTATACAGCCCGGCTGGGTGGCGGAACTTCTCCCGAATTCCCACGGCCTGCGGCAGTGGTTCAGCGACGACTGCCGTATCCTTCCACTGGGAATTCGAATCTTTCCCTTCGCAACGCGTACGGCGAACGCGACACGCCGTTCGGGGAGGAGATACCAGACCCAGTTGGGCTATGGTAAAGGGGAATCCATTCCACCACAACGCATTCCTGATAGTTTACAAGTAATGAAAGTGAAACAGGAAATAAGGAACTTGTTAAGAACGTTCATTCACTGCACCTTCTTTTCTGCCCTTACTTAATTTCCCTCTCAGCCAGCTGACTACGAAGGGAGTGCTTGTAAGTCTGATAGGTGTTGTTAACTATGGTGGCTTTGTCATTCAAGACAAGTTTTCGGAGTCTGCAGAAAGGATGGAGTTTTTGGCCGCTGTTGTTGGATCAGGCTGGGTGCCCATCAGGTACCTGCCTGGATGACTTAGTAATTTACAATAGCAAACGTTCTCATCAGGCTCCTGTGTAACAAAAAGTCGGGTAAAAAGATAAATTAACCGAGTATTTCGAGCGGAAAGGCGTTTAGCGTAATCAACCGATTTGAAATGCGCCATGCCTTCAACATTCAGTTAGATTTATTGCAGCAGAAAATGCTTTAAGAAGATGGTCGCTAGGGACTTGTTGAGTTGTGTTAGGGTGTGCCACATATTAGATTTCTGTTCGTGATCGTAGTAACTTCTGAATGATTGCCTACCGTACGGCGGGCAGGGTAAGTTAAGTATTTCTACTTTTCCACTTGGGTCTGGTATCAACTGATGATTGTAACTACAGCTTACAATCACCCTAATGGGCAACTGTGAACTGTAGTTTTATCGTTGGAGCGTTTGTAATCGGGATTTCGCTGAGATCCAGACCTTTGAACGGTTTCCTACCAGTCACTGTACCTTACTGATGTATTATATATTCTCGCCCCCTAATTCTGACTATAGTTCCCAGACTTTTAAAAGCCTGGTATCACAAAGCGGCAGGGTGCAGGCTAAGATCTCATGGTCTTTTGGCTTTAAGTGGGAGCGTCACCTCATGCTATCATTCCATAATCATACAGCATTAGTGTTGGTAACAGTCCACGAGCTCCAAAAGTATCCATAATTATACAGCATAAGTGGTGGTAATAGTCCACGAGCTCCAAAAGTATAAGGCCCCATTTCCCAACTTTTTCCTTTGCCTTTCGAGTGGGAATCTACCATAAACAAAAATCGAAATGAAAAAATCTACCATACAATATTACAACTCATGTATTGCTAGCTTAAACAACAACATTTTGATAATATCTTCTGAGCAAAGTTCAGTATGTCTACCATCAGCACACGTGACTTCAATATTACATTTTAAACATTTGAACACTGTCAAGTATGGGCAAACAGGTAATGCTGGGTTGCTTCAACACAGCACAGTACATGGAAACTAAGCGCGCGGTCGCGGAGCGGCCTGGGTCTTTCGTCTTATGAGGGATTCCCTCCAGATGGGTAGTGGAAGATATGAAATTCTCAAAGTTCCACTTACTTTGTTCTACCGTTTGAAGGTAGCAAACACCTCAGCCAGATGAGTAGATTAGTAAGGAATGAATGCTACCGCTTCAAATTCTACTTAAAGAAG
>UZAF01018588.1:13183-31481 GCA_900617895.1 Haemonchus placei | reverse complement strand
TAAGAAGGAGGAGAGCCCGGCGTTAGCTGGGCGATCCGACTGGTTATTATATAAAGGAGAACTTCAGAAGATTCCACGAGCTTCACATCTATGAAGATGCTAATGGCGATCGACTTCTCAAATCGAATAATCCAACTAGTTGTAGAATTCGATATGATGTCATTTGGCATAGTATAAAATTTTTTGGGAAGATTGAAATATGTCTGTTTATCAAGGCAATGTTACAGTACATACGGACCAACTCTGGCTCCATAAACACAATAAAACATTATTACACCCAAAAATAACAGCTATAAAAGCATGCCTCCGTCGTCATACAAACTTTGTCTTTCATTTTGTTCAATTTGTTCAGTTTTTACAAACTTCAAACTTCAACTGACGATCATCATCTGGGAACTTCTGCTCATCCACTAATCATGCCAATCTACGTTATGCATAGGCTAGTATGTATATACACTGTATGTATTCTTAAGGATAGTTGATTATGCTCGACTTTTGCCAGCGACCTTTGCAAAAATACTGAAAGCGAATACCCCCAGAATGCATGGACAAATCATTTCGGGGAATAACAGAAGCAATCCATTTTCGTCGTCTCCAAACCCTCTTATCAGCCGTATTTAAAATGATTGAATGGATATCGATATTTCAGCAACGATGCAGGTCCAATATGTATTCTTCGTCTTACTATCTGTGATCAGTGTGATCTTCGCGGCCAATTCACTCCCCATGTAGGTGATTCGGTAAAGAACTATATGTTGCAAAATTTTAATTTGACGTGGTATAGTGATTTTCTTTCAGGTCTCCAAGGTTCAAACGTCAATTCGGTATGGGTAGCCAAATGGGAGGCGGCTCTCAAATGGGAGGATCTCAAATGGGAGGATCTCAGATGGGAGGATGGGGTCGTTGATCGTACCAGCGGAGGGCGAAATACTGTTTTAGCTTGACAAAACGCGATTTTGTTTCCTATACTCAACTTGCATTGTCACCACAGATTTTGCTCCTGCATCGTAATAAATATAGCCAATACATCGTAGTATCCATAATACATGACACACATCATAATCAATACAGTACAGTCAATTCACTGGCGAAATATTTTTAGAGAAAAGAGACTGTCACGGCTTCCAAAATCCTACCACTTGGAAAAATCGTGCCACGTGAGAAAAGGAGGTAACTCACAGTATAAGTCTGACAATGACGCTCAATGTTTATTTCTACGTGCAAGTATTTCCCGCTCGGAAAAATACTCCTCCCTTCCTTACCTTACTTTCTGGACCTAGAAAAATGATAACCGAGTGGAAAAGGACGAGATAGTCAGAATACTGATAAGTTGAAATGTAAAGTAGCGAAATAATCAGTCAACGAATAGCTGCGGAAAAGTGAACTGAATTCTTCCAGTGATTTCTGTAAACTTATATAATGGGAATCCAGCGGAAGGAGATTTATTTCAATGAGCAATTCATCATTTACGTCGCTAGTCATTAAGTAAGGCCATTCGCTGGATCCTATATAGTACTACTACAGTACCGCTTGATTTGCTTGGCCTGACGATCTACGTAAGCATCATCGAGACGTAAAAGTAAATCAAAGCTCCTTCATTGTCCATAGAGCACTGCCAGTCTTCTTGTAATGAACCGAGTTGTTCGGAAGACCGACCGTTGAAATTGCTATGCGATGTAGTACTATGTTAGAACTCGTTTCTGTTTTTTACTGCTATAGATAGATGTGCACAACATCATAGTGCAACCCTTGTTGCCGTAGTTATAAATAGAGGTGCCACTTTCCATACTTGATAGTTTATTGCAGTAAATATAAGACATTCACAGGTATCTTGCACAGACAGCATGCATTGGATTGTCCATTGGATCCTGTCAAAAAGAAATCACATGAGGAAAGAGAGAACAAAAGGTGACGGCAAAGTTGAGGAAAGTAAGGCGAAGGAGGAAGAGCATTATGCCAGCGCAGAAATAGCCACGGCTTTGAACCATGTTCCCCATCCATAAGGATAGTTATGAGCGTTCCACCCATCACTCGACATCATTATGGGACTTCTTCGTCGACTGCTGCTACGAATGACTGTTGATACTTCACAGATGCAAGATGAAACGAAAAAATGAAAAATGAAAACGCTTCTCCCAAATGAATAGGTTGACCAAGAGATCTTGAGAAGGAATCCCTCCATGTGCATGGTTCGTGTGAAAAGTGTACCCGTTCGCAGAGTCGCACATTGAGGTATGGGTGAAGGTTTTCGAAAAGAGCAATATTCATATCCTCCGTAGTGGATCTGATATTATGCGGTTGCAAACACAAACAACAATGGCCGAAATTTTATCAAGTGGGGGGAAGCAGCTACAAACCGTGAAGTGGTATCAATTCGGCTATGATAATACCTTGGATTTACCGAACATGGGACTCCAATTCGACGCGCGTAGATACCTCGCAGGTCTACGTCCCATGCTCTTTAGTCCTTGCGATCTTAATGAGTAGTACTTCAGTAAATAGGTCTCTGAACAACACCTCACCCTAGCAATAGTCGAGTCAAAGTAATTCGAAAGAGCTTGTTAGCTGCGACTCGTTTGAGTAGTGCTGATCCCTGGTAGTGAAGGATTGTTTTCTTTCGAATTTATTGATTTCAATAAATAAACCGAGAAAATAGAATGCCTAGTTTTCATTACATGATCGAGTTTTCACTCATTGGCATACTGTACATCCAAAAATTATTCCTCTATTATATCTCGCATGAGGAGGGAGCCTTGCTCAGGCAGTCAGCTTTCCTACTCAGTCTTCACGCACAGGAGAGATTTCAAAAATCCTCAAGGAAAAGGCAAATATGAAGAGACGCAACCCTCCCAGGTCACTAGAAAAAAAAGCTTTCTTTTCCACTGCGCCTTCCACGCAGTGATTTTATCATGTAGTCGTGAAGATGGATCGCTTAATGTTGATTAGTTTTTTGTGGGAAATAGGGTGCAACCAACTCCAGTGTAGCCACGCCACTTCAAGATGCATGTAGCCAAATTGCGACTGGCACAGTCACAGACAAAACCTTAACCTCTAGACACAGCGAACTGGATAATTGATCCAATCTCATAAGTGCAGAAGAATGTGTACTCCTGTAAATAGTTGCTCCTAAGTGCTAAAGAGTCTAAAGATACTGCAATTCTTCGAGTATTCACACTATTAATGCCTCCCATATAGGAGTCCTTGCCACGCGGTACGCCATAATGAGGGGGTGAGAACACCACTGGAGTCGGAGCTTTGCTTCGAACTCTGCTAATTGACCTGCTCACCTGTATTCTTGAAAATTTTGATGAGAAAGCAGGAATTATGAATTTGCCGTCCACCACATATATCGGTACAGACAAACATGCGATCACTCCCGCACAGCGATAGATTCATCAGCGAATTATATAAAATAAAGTAATGAACAATAAAAAGTGCGCGGCAAGTTTTTCCACATAGCGAGACAGCCAGTACCCTGTGCTTTTCCGTTCCTTCCTCCTGAGCGAGAAGCATTTCGGGGTGTTTTTTTTAGCCAAATGAATAACTAGAAGACGAATAGATTCATTTCAGTTGATGCCTGATGTATGCACGACCCATCACATTTTGGTATCCCTATACACTGTTTGCCACTCCGTTCTAGCTGGGTATCGCAGCTGGGTACACATTCACCGCTGATACGGGGCTTTTTATGACTAACGAAAAAAAAAATATTGCACATAAGAGAAATACGCCACATTCTTCGTGACATTTGTCAGGGAGGGTAACTCGCTATTTGGGTATTGGGAAAATCATCTCGAGTTGCTTTCAGGCCTTTGAAGAAGACGGCTGCGTCGAAACGTCAGGCCGTTGATTGAATGAATTGTTCCGTCTAACAACCTTGTACCTCACAGGACTATTTCAATATGAATGACTAGGCCAAGGTCAAAGCAAGGGAGTAGTTGGAAAGTATTTCACACAGCTGTCATGTATACAAACATACTCACTACCAAAATGTGAATTCTATTAAGCAATCAAGCCCAGAATTTCTTGTTCCCAAACAGGGACAGATGAAATGCCATAAGGTTCAATTCGGCTGCTAAATTCATGCCTTGAATTGGAGGCTGTCAGATTCTGAATTCGAAATCATTCATCCATCAAAATCCATTGAGGAATTCATAGTTGCAAAATTGTCAACATATTTTATTTTGAACTTTGCACCAAACACAAAGCAAATAGGCAGGCAACAGAAGGCATAAGGCAGGTTTTCACAATTGCATTACATTGCATAATTTCTGTCGAAAATAAATGTTAAAAGACCAATCAAAAATCATGAAATGTCTGCAATCAAAGTTCACGTTACGGATTTCGTCAGGTTCATTTTCAGTGGAGCTCCACTTAGCCCCAACCGAAACCTCCTCCGCAACAGCAGCAACAGCAACAACAACATCCTCCACCTCCTCCACCGAAAAATGGCAATCCGAAGAAGGGGAATCCGAACCTTTTCACTCTGACGGATCTGCCGCATCGTCGGTATGACCCGAGCTGATATCCATGATAACGTTTCACGCGAAGTGGCCTGTAACAGTTCATACAACTGAAATTTAACAAAGTGTTCTTTCAAATGTTCTCCAATGAAACGAAGCTACCTTGCCGCCATGTCTAAGTTTGTTGAATCTTTGAATTGAATGTTGTTTGCAGACTCCCTCTTTGTTTTCATAATAGGAGAATCGTGGTCAACAACAAGTTTCGAGTTCTCGAGATTTGAGGAGGAGTTGTGAGCACTTGTAATGCATATGTAAATCAAAAGTGCCGCACTGCACAACAGAAAACTGTTCATTTTCTGAAATACAGAACCAATTTGAGACGAAAATCAGCAGTGAGAAAGCATAATCACCCTCACAGTAATTCTCGGTCTTGACAGACACAGACACTGAGAAAGATTTTAAGAAAATGAGGACCAGTTCTCATCGGGGTCGAACACCAAGCGTATGGTGCAGTTTGATTCTTGGTTCGTACCACTATGAAAAAGGCTCGTGAAGTGGTGGGTCAGACATTATGAGCTATTGTACTTGAAACTGGACTGAATGAAGCAAGAAGTGGTTCGTCTCTTCCTTTACGACATGAGTTGGTACCTATTTTTAGTGAGTAGACTACGTATTCTATGGGAATAGTCCTTCTCTTAGGTTTGCATCAGGCTTGCTCATGAGAAAGGGCTTGCTGTTTCATCCTCCGAAGCCAAAACATTTTACATTTTTGGAAAGCATTCATGGTGTACAGAAAAATTACGCCCCCCCCCCCTCCCTCCCCCATTTTTTTGAAAGATTCATTCAGGACTCTTTCTGCACATTTATGATTCCTGGAAAGACAAATACATACACTGTGCTAGGTTTTGATCTCATACGAGCTCCCAATAATTTTCAAAAGCACTCCAAAAAGGAACTTATTCTCTCATTTGAGAAAAAACTCGAAACTCACACTGCTGAACTCAGTTTTGAAAGGCTATTCAATCCCCAGAAAGCTATTTCACCTGATTCAGTGCGAATCAGACTACGCCTTCAAGAGTGACTTCCTATGCTACTCGTTCACTCGGCCACCTAACTATGTGGCCATATGGTTCAGGTGGCAGAGACACGGTATTCCCTAAACATGCCCATATATGCGCCATGACTTCAGATTTGTACGAGATTTGTAACTCTAACTGAATGTGTATAACTCCTATAACGCGTATACTTCTGCAGGAGCGCTGGCCTCTTTCAACAGGTCGCGCCATACCTTTCAATTTCATTCACTAATGAGATGCTAAATGCAGTTTAGTTTAACGACTGGTCCTAGTCACAGTGGATGTTGGTGAAAGTATTAGGTGGACATGATGTAGTCGCAAGTGGAACCCAACCACACACGCACGGTTCGGAGGCAATCATTTGGTGACATATTCGTATGGAAATATAAAAGTGCTGACTTTTTCATCGACCAGCCACAGAAGTTCGTAGTATAGGCCACATACGCATTCAAGACGAAACTACGATTTTGAATGGGAGTTCAAAGAGGGGCCATCCCAAACATTCAAAAAAAGTTCCTCTGTTCTATTATCTTTACAGTGGTGGTATTTCATTCTACTGGATTTTTTTCTTTATTACTTCTGTAAACAATTGATGCACTTATCCCACAGTGACTAGCCTGGAGCCTTCTAGGGCTTCCAACTAATCGGAAGCTTTGCCCATCGACCACCTACAGTAATGAGTGGGGGAGTAATTATGAACTACGATAATGCATCCGACGTTAAGGTAACGTTGTCGTGAACTACGATTATAAGTTTCTCTCAGTTGGTTCATACATATCCTCGTCTTGGGGAGGCAAGCACTGCACTAAGTGGCCTGGTTAAACGGCATTTCACATTCTATCACTCGCTGCAGATCATTCACGATGAACAATTCAAAAGAGTGAACAATATTGTTATGTATATGGATCGACTGGCAGCTGACCTGCAGCGTGCTTTGTTGGACACTTGGAACTGTTTCAGATAGGTGTTTTTAGGAGTACACATCAGTTGGAAATACGGTTTTTTTTCCCTCAACTCATAGCGCATATCCAAGCTGTTCCACTGTGCTTTCTGCTCTTTGAGACTTATAGCCAAGAGATCAAGCAGTGGAAAGAGTCGCTCCTAAAGAAGAAAGATGTTCTCTCATGCAGCTCGATAAGCTGAACTTGATGATACACAACTTTGAAAAACTGAGCCTTTCGCTGACCGATAACAAAGAAAAGAGGAAAAATGGCAATTTTGTACTGGGTGTGAATCTATGAACCCTTACTTCTGGTAGTGTGTATAAAGCGCAATACTCAATGCTTACAGGAGTGAGATGATTTTTTTCTGAAAAATGATGTCTAGTCGAGAACAATATTCTGAGTAAACGAAAGCGTCGCTGTTTCAAGCGGATCTTGATATTAAGAGACATCTTTTACCAGAAGCAATCTTGAGTTGTCAGGTTGGTTTGCAGAAATTCTTCGAATCAGTGAGGACATCTGACTGTCAGGACCTGATGTTGGACGAAAAGCGTCTCAATGAAGCAATGAAAGTGTCGCACATGAACAGTATGGGAAACGCTTGTTCAAGAGAGTCAGTGCAACCAAGTTAGCAAGTCAGTGAAATAATTACCGCCTAGTATGTCTGCAAGCAAACCTTGATAATGGGGAATCAGAGAGGAGACTACTTAAAAGTTAAGCTACTTAGAATAATGGGTATTATAACGTCGTCCTATAGGTGATTACTTCTGAAAATGTCTACAACACTATGGAGGTTGTATGTGGTCAAGCAAGATCAGTAGCAGATCCTTCTTCCCGTGATGGGAAACGAGTCAAAGGCAAGGAAGAATGGGGTGGAACTCGTCTTGTTGAAATTTCAGTTCAAGGCTCCGAGGAGCGCAGTTGTTTTTGCGTGACCTTCAACAATCTGAACTTCGCGTCAACCTATTATTATTCACAGACTTCAGTGGTATCAAAGATTTTTGGGCAAGAAGGCCATTGTTAGGAACTCTGATGGAAACTGCCTTTGAACAAAACTTGAACGGCAGGTGTTATAATATTTTTCAGACAGCAGTCGACCGCAAAATGGTTCCTGGCGGACCACTGGGAATTTGAGCATTCATCAAGATGATAAGGCAAGAGCAAATTGGCAGATGAAGTAATAAACTACTCGTATGGCAACACATCCCCGATTATGGCATGAACAGTACCATTCAGTTCGTTTCCGAAAAGCGTCCCATTCTGCATTAGGTCACTGCGTTTTTGTTCATTAACTCGATTCTCTGTGGTTGTTCTATTGAAAACACCAAAAATTTCGTGACCAAAAACGCCAAACCACCGGAGAATCAAAACTAATTCAAGAAGTAATGGATACCTCCATTCGGAAAAAGCTCCTAATCACGGTTCCTGGACCCCTAGGGTGAAGCATAAACATACAAGCTGAGGATGGAACGGTTTGATATCAAAATTCTTGTAAGTCTAGCGGCATTCTGCACCGAATACGATTTGTGAATTTGAGGTACCAAGAACGTTGCTCAGTGATACTGTCATTGAAATGAAGGTAACGACATAATACACAGCAGGTTCCTAGCAATTGTTGCTGTCAAAATGTTTCGTTTTTTTCTTAAAAATTCGAGAATTCAGTCGACTGACTCAGTTAATTCACAGCTGCGAATGAACTATTGAAGGTATTCATGAACCCGAAGGAATACTAGAAAATAAGATTGTTTCAGAAATAGTGTTCAGGAAAAAAGTCCGATGACCTCCACTTGTTCGGGCAACTTCGAAAAGCGACAGATCTGCATTTGATGATTGTTTTGTGATGCGCACTCTTATACAATTCTGAGGCCCCCTGTTCGCTGAACTTGAAAACCAGCTACACTTTTTAGAATGCCCTCTGTTCTTTTGTGAGAGTCATGGCGGTTTTTTTGTTCACACTTGAAAATTGCATGCTAGAAACGTTTGTCGAAGAACAACATCTTTACATAATTTTTTTAGCTAGTTTTTTTTGGGAGCAACGTTTTTCATTCTTGAGCATAAATAACCGAATCATCAGGATGAAAACAGTGAATAGGGAAAGGCACACGGGAGCCAGTCGTACGGTTGCCCGCTGCTTCTTCTGTTCCGTTTTTATTGGTATTTGTCTAAATGAGTGCTTTCAGAACATTTCAGTTCTTTTTTTAATGATGGATCTTCTAGTTTTGATGGCTTTCTTAGATCTCAACAATGACATCAAAAACAAAATGCATAATACTGGTTGCAGCACAAATGCAGCACACTTCGCATCATAACGAACCCTGAATACCAGCTAGCGAAATTTCTTTGAAGATCAAGATAAGATCTTATATTCGGCCTCTCATCAGGAGCCTCAAGAGTTCATGCAACTCTGAAGTTTAATTACCCAAGTTTGAGGGGTGTAACGATGCTCCGTACATTGCAATCAGCTCGCTCCCTCTCGACGTCTGTGGTCAGAAAGCAGGATCTTGTACAACAGGCCTTCATTAAAAAGATTCGTGAATATGCCCAGAAGGGTGGAGATCTTTCCAGTTCGGATCCAGCTGTCAAGAGGGCCCTCAGCGACGAGCTGAATCGACTCGCTGCCAAGTTCCAGTTAGCTAATGCTGACGTCGTAGGCAAGCTACCCACCAACTTCGAAACTCCTAAGGTTGACTCCTCTGTGCAACAACTCCTAGAAGGCTCCTCGCTCAGCAAAATGATTGAGGATCTACACAAGGAAAAGTCTGATTACGTGGCCGCCAAAGAAGCTAAAAAGGCTGTAGGCCGACCGCCTTGCCGCCCTGAAGCAGTAGGATCTCATAGTATGAATCTTAGCCTTCATTGAGTGAACTCCTCCTTTCTGTTGAATTCTGACTTAATATTTGCAATTTATTCTTTGTGTAGTTTGTGTATGTCTCCTAGGCTTTTATAAATTTTTCTACTCATGAGTTGTTACAAAAACCTGAGGAAATCACGCTGAAGAATTCAGCACTTTTACCCTGATGGATAAGTATACAGTGCCTAGGAAAATCGGTGTGAAGGTTAGCAGAAACTGCCAGTGTAGCTATTCTTTGCTCTTTCCGATGGATCTTCAGGATTGTACCTCACGTACTTTTGTCCATTTTCTCTGCCCTGATTCATCCAGACATGGAATATGAAACAAGCGCTGCCTCAAATGCTTTTCACTTTTTAAAAATTCAAATTCATTCATATAGGCTTATTATTGTTATTTTTATTGAGAAGTGATTCACTCAATATTGGCTCTGTTGCTAATACATCCAGTGACGACTGTTATTCCTATTGATAGTATTCACTAGTCAAGGGAAATAGCAGATTTATGAAGTTCACTTCATACATAATTTGACTCGTTTTTCGCAAATTTTTCTAATAAACATTTCTATGTGCTTTTCTATGCTCATTGACTTTGCATATTTTCGCAGACTTTGCCTGAGAATCGGAATCTTTCAATTCTTTTTTACTCCCTGGTGCAGTCGATTGCAATCCGGAATAAAGGATAGAAAAATAAAGTATTCTGGCGTTGGTCAATTCCTTCTGACAATGAGAATGGAATGCCAACATTGGACTCCCAATCAGAGTCTAAAGGGTATTGAATGCGTCAGTGGCCCATACAGAGAGCTGGGTGGCCAGCCCATGAAGAAGTTCGTGGTTCTATCATCCCAGAGCCTGGTACCATTTAAACCAAGGATGAACGGAAGGCTTTGTAATCTTCGAACCATGCGGATCCGATAGTGCGACACTACACTACCAACTCCATTCCAATCTGGAATACAGGTAAATTCAACAGAATTATTTTCCTAGTCAGGGTTACATTTTCACCAATCACCTTCACAGTATCAGATCGAATGCTACAGGGTCTTGAATGTGTATTTAGTCGACAGGATCGCATGTTGGAGTCGATGTACACCTCTGAATATCGTACCATAAACAAGTGTGGCGTTAGCCTATCACAAGGAGTGATAGCAAATTTTTGTAATTAAAAAGATTTTTAGCACGATCGATCTCGTTTTGGGATACGCATTTTTACCTGAATCACGTTGTCTTTACGATATATGCAGTGCTTGCTGTGGCCCGTGCAATTCTCGACTTATATGATCTTATTGTTAGACGTGTCTGGTAAAAATATGACATACCTCAAAGGATTGAAGGCTCGATAGTTTTGTGTGAATTTTGAGCGGAAACTCGATCCCTCCCCTTGGCCTACGCCCCTTCCCTTCACCCGACGAAGTGAACCCGAGCCTTCTACTACAGTATTGTTCAAATTCTTCCATCGCAGTGAAAGACGTGAGCCCAAATGAATCATTCTGTACTACAATTGTTTTTAATTATTAAAGCGCAATCGGGGAACCTTTGTCAGGTTGAAAAGCGGAGTGCTGTTAGAGACAGTGCATCAGGAAGGAAGAAAGAGGGAATAGCCCCGACTGTGTAAAAAATGAAGCTCCCTAAAAGTAGCGAAAATCGAGGTTGTACGAAGTTACTTAGATGAAAACAGTATGTAAGGGTATTTGAACGAATTTACGCGTTCAGCTCCAAATTTCAATTGACAAGGACCTGCCTGCACACAGATTGACTTGTAATCACAATATTAATAATCAATTATCCTGACTCCAATAGTTCAGTCCCACAAATTCAGCGCTTCAAAAGAAGCTTGCAATTAAACCAATGCCACAACAATATTTCATGACCGACTTTCCACTAATCTCGGCATGATCCAAGTGAATTCATCATAAGTTAGCCACCGAGATTGATAAGAACTTCATTCACAGATTACGTTTCGGCGGCAGGTCAGCTTCTGCTTCGCAATCCTGAGAATGATCTCCCGTGATTTGAAAAGGTAACCCAATAAATCACGAATATTTATTCAACTTACAGGCTTCAAAGAAAACGATTCCGCCAAAAAGCAGACTGTGAGTAAAGTTCTTATCAATCTCGGCGGCTTAGTAATACAAGACGAATTTACTTAGAATGGGCAAGTCTTTTCGGATATTTGCATCTTTTTGGAATGGATCTTTTTACTTTAATGAGGCACATTTTTTCATCGAAAATCGTGAAGTGCTCGGGGTGAATCAATCCGGCCTTGAGATGTCCCACGCATAACATTTTCGAAAAGAATCGAAGTGGCACTCGAAAACGTGTGTGAGCTGCACCGGAGAGACCATGTACGGAAGCCACTGTCATCATTGACACTATTATAATACTTTATTTTCGAGTCGCACAGCCCAGTTGACAAGGTCTAAGGTACTGAACATTGACCAACCCCTGATTGAACCTAACGCACTCTTACCAAGTCTTTTCTTGATCTGTTGATTATCCTCCCCATGTCTAACTGGTAAGTGTATTCGTTGGTTTGTCGGTGTGTCTGTATGTGTCAGTGGGCGTTTGACCGAAAATTGTAGGCGTTAGGCGCATGTGCCCCATGTTGGGGACTCAATTTCGAAAATTTGTTGTCAGAAATCAATCGTTTGTTGCGAAAGAGAAATGGATTGTTTGCCTGTACTTTGATTCTGTCAAAGAAGGAAGGTAAGACGGTCGTAAACCTAGTGATCTGACTGGTCCCTTTTATAAGTGAGTCATCAACTTTTCGGTGTTTTGCCAATTTGTCGGTCTGACGTTATGACGGTAGGCCTGTCTGTTCGCAAAACTCCATGATTACGATGAATGCAACGGTATGCGAGCTCACCGCAAACCGATGTAGTAGTACTCACTGGGGAAGCTCGAATGATAATGTTGCCAAAAGCGTTTTCAAGGCATAGATCATAAAAATTGTGCACCTTTCCAGGATACGCATTTCAGTTATCCTGAAGCGATTATCATCGAGCTTGTGCGTGAACATGAATTGGTAGGGAATATGCGTTGAGCATTTAGCGAGAACTTACAATTTGATTGGTAATTCACTGGAAGGACACAAATTAAAAATGATCATCGATTTCCTACCGCTCATACTATTTTGCAAGCTGTGAGTTAGAGCACGGGTACGTGATGGTCCTCATTTATGTTATCCGCCCTTGTAGCGTGTTCGAGAGTGGATTCTCCTTTTTCTATTGAAGGGGAACACAAGCAATATGAGTTCAGGGAGACGCACAAACGCTGACTTCAGATCTGCAAGGCGACGAAAACGAAATTGTATCTCCTCTGTAACATGCGATCTTAGAGGTCGATGAGCATTCTTAACATGTTCATTTTGCTTGCCACAAAGCGCAGGTAATTGTTTGTGAGACAGTTGTATGCCTCAAACTGCTTGCCCACATCTCTTCTCTACCTTTAATGGCCATTATCAACATATTCAAGGCAATCATAGAGGTGGATCTTTGAAACCTTCCACTGTTTTTTTAGTAGTCGGATAATGGGAGTGGATTGACCTGACTGATAAGAGCGGCTTTTAAAGTTAGCTCTGTTCTGTATTTTGAGGCCAGAATTGCGCATTACTGCTGGATTGATTTGCGCATCGGTTCTGGCCGACTGGCCTACTAGTGCTCGACTTACTGTCCCATTTGCACAGCAAAATCTTCTTCCATTAACTAAGCAATCCTTTTGAAGATTCGAAATTTAGATTCAAAAACACATTCTGAGGTATGCATCACTGCTTAGATGGCCATGGCAATCTGCATAAGTAGTATTCCTGTAAGTCATGAAGGGAGTTGAATACTCTTCGAATTTCCTGTAATAATTTAAATGTAAGGGAAGCACTCGATGAACGAAGGTGAGAAAGCCTGAGCCAGCCTTCCAGATACAAAGAGTAGCGAACAACTATGTATCTCATTTATAAGCAGTTACTTGATGTGTCGGTTTGTAGGTTTGCCGGTTTGTCAGCATGTCGGCTTGTCGGTTTGTCTGTCTGTCCTTTCAGGAACATTATGATTACGATAAAGGTAATGGATGGAAAACCCAGCTCTAACCCCCACTTTCGTTTTAAACATAAAGAATAACTTGGTGGGTAGGTTGATGGAGTAGAGTGCGTACAGCGTAGTGAAGTGAGTAATATTAAGTGGAGACTTCAAAACCACATATAATTTCGATCTGCCCTGACATCGTGCTATGTGTCGGAAACACAGCACAAAACAAAAATCGGAGATGATAATGCAGTTGAGAGACATCCGCTTTTTTAAACTCGAGCGCTAAAGCGAAGATAAAAAAAGTTAGCCCATAATTGTGCTGAAGACATTTTTCGAAAACATACAGTTTTTTGACCTGAGGTTCAGGAGGGAAGGAGCACCGGGGTGATGAGTCGAGAGAATATTCAACTCATACCCCATCCTAACTTTTTGCACGAGATAATCTTCTCACCCTCACCCCCCTAANGCTATTTTGAGGTGAAGGTTGACCACTCAGTTTCTCAACGGAGAAATCGTGGAAACGATAACCCTGTACGATTCCATGTTGATCCCCACCAGTTTCTTTCAAATGCNCCATAATTGTGCTGAAGACATTTTTCGAAAACATACAGTTTTTTGACCTGAGGTTCAGGAGGGAAGGAGCACCGGGGTGATGAGTCGAGAGAATATTCAACTCATACCCCATCCTAACTTTTTGCACGAGATAATCTTCTCACCCTCACCCCCCTAACTACATTTTCTATTTACTTTTATAAGTGAGGGATGAGGCCTGGCGCAAGCCGGATGACCCGACCTGTCTGATGAAGAAAGCAGAGTTCTACATCAGGTAAGAGCACTGAAGTATCGCTTGTTTATCCGCATGCTCTTCCGATTATCATGATGTTCGAGGTAATTGAGGCATGCCGTACCCAACCATATAACTATTGAGATATTCTGGTGAGATGTCTATGGGATTACCAGGAAATTAGAATTATAACGACGCTTTTTTTTTTGCTGTCACACTCGTATGGTCCGTAATAAAATACGTGTAATGCAATGTGTGTATGTAACTCGACAAGTATGGTTAGGATCAGATTCATGTTCCCTATTTGAAAAGACGCTAGTAGACGCTATCAAAACACGAGTAGCTCATCTGTCCCCATTAGGGAGGTTCTCAATCGATGAAACTAGAGTCCAAGGTGCATGATGAGAGGTTATGTGGGCACAATCTTCCATGTGTGTCACGTCCGCGTCTTTCGAACACGTTTTGCGAGAATCGTTGTTCCTCCTCTAGAGCCTCGTGAAAAGAATGAAGTTTTTTTCGTTTTTGATGGGAATTTCTTCCTGAGTGTGGTCGTGCCCTAACACTTTTTGGTTTCACTGGGAGCAGGTTCCCGTCAGAAGGCCTTTCATCCACAATGATTAGAGCAATAAATACCTGTGACAAGAATGTGGCATGTGAAAGCGATCGCTGAGAACTTGCACGTTGTCACTCTGAATAGAATAATACAGACAAAGGTAAGTATGGAATGATGATATGGAATGACAAGTTCGCCCAAAGCCATTATTTTGCTTTTGCTATATAACACATCAATATGTTCGAATGAGTACATAAGGCTATTTTGAGGTGAAGGTTGACCACTCAGTTTCTCAAAAGAGAAATCGTGGAAACGATACCCTGTGCGATTCCATGTTGATCCCCACCAGTTTCTTTCAAATGCTTTGTCCACCACGCATCTGAGATTTCAGGCGCAGCTTTCTGAGAAAAAAAACAGGCTATCTTTTCTTTTGACTAAATATGCGTGAAAATTTTATTATAAATGGAACATGAATGAAATACCACGTGACCGTATGAAAATTTTTGGTGAGAACCTCAGAAACGTACAGATTCTTTTTCTTACCCTATTCGTCAACTACCCGAAAGTGATCTTTCTAGTCTGCCATAAATGTATTGGGGTCGTTGTGACCTTGTGTTGAACTCTGATACGAAACATACCAAACCTATTAATATCACTTTAATTTAAGTTATGCAATGCAATTTCCTATTGTGTCCGTTGATCGGAGTGTCTAGTTACGGAAATTTTTATTCCCAAATGAAGGAATATTGAAGTATGGTCGCCCAGGTTTCCCAGATTATTTCGACGTCGGTAGACTTTTTTCGTAGTCGAGTGGCTCCAGAAAAGGCGAATGTGAAACGAATTGTTCCCACTTTTTCAAGGAACACACCAAGGTCTCCTCTTACATCGAAGACGTTGCCCTTACATGTTCGCTAACATTCTGAAAAATAGCTCAACTATCGTAGCAAAAAGAAAACGACAAAGGGAATGCAGCGAAATAGGGCCAAAAGGACGACATATGAGAAGGATTTCGTTACGTGAATGTTTAGACAATGAAAAGCAGATTGGATGAGTAGAAACTAAAATCGGGCGTCAATCAATTCTTCTGAGGGATACGCCCTGCATTCTACCTCCATCCAGAATCGTAGTGGCGTCTACAAATTAACCGACAATACAGGGATGGAAGGCTTGGTTGGCATAGGCGGATTTCGATCCGGGATTTTAAACCGTGAACATGCGTGTGTAACAGTGTGACACTTGCCACTACTTCATCTCCGATCCGAGTAGGAACTATGAAATAATTAAGGATATGATTGTCAAGGTGGGTAGCGGTATGCATTAAGACCGAGAAGTTCGCCTCAAAATTATACTTTTTGTCAGAGTACACTGAGTATTCAATTAAATTCTCCATCCAGTGTAAACATCCTAATCAGTGATTATAAAAGCCCAGCAAGTTAGTAAGGTCACTAGTACAACCGGCTCATTTCTTCGGAATGAACAATCGCCCTTACATCGAAAGTGTCTATTATACAGCCGAACGCAAGAAGCAGGTCAGCACACCTTGCTCCTATGACTCAACACAGGCAAGTAATAGATGCTGGCTAACAGGTAGTTCTTGCCAACCTCACCTTTTCCAGTTGGATACAGTAACAAATGAGCGAGTTGTTCCTTCAAGCAGCATTCCGGATCACTATTTAGCTCCGAAACGGACAAATGGCAAACGTAAGAAGATCGTAGTACAGTTATATAATTCCTTCATGTAACCAAACAAGAATTCCAGCTCTTATTGAATCATCCTACTGCCTCAGCTCGGCTTCGGTCAATCACTTTATGGAAAAACAGAGGATGACGGGATTTAGCTACGATGCAGAGATATTGGGAACGACTTCTACGGAACAAGAGATGCTCGACGATCAGGTTAGTTGATGATGTTGAGACTGAACACAAGATCATACAAAGGCAGTGAAAGCTTTGGGGAACTTGCTCCACCACAACATATTCTACTATCTGGTTGAATCATGCAGCTTTTTAGTGTCGGTTTGAGATTTATTTCACGTTGAACTAGTTATAAATTATTGTAGGTGGAGTTCTCCTCTGTGAATGCTTCAACTGATTGAATGAGCAGATGCATCACATCTTGTTCTCGAAAATAAAAGTGACTGGCCTACTTTACGAATTCACTATGTAGTGTTTAAGCCCAACCTCACAAACGTGTTCACCCCACAGGGTCTCGTAAGCATTGCTCAGTTAGAGTGTCAGTGTTGCGACTCGGCTGTACGGAGCATCACTCGACAATCGGCCCTTTGCTGCTTTAATAGCGGTCTATGCAACAACGGACTGTGTCTATCGTTGAAACCTCTTCTATGATATTTAACCCTCTACAGGGTGCGCCATAAATATGGTAACAAAAGAACTGGGCTCCAAAAACCCCAGTAAATATTGATACATCGTGAATTTATGTGAGTTATTTACTATGCATCACGCCTACAAAATGAACACACGGTCATCCTATATATCCTTCTCCTCTACTAATTATAGCTCAAAGGTGCTTCGGCTACTCATCGATGGCGGCACGCAGAGTTTCTCGAGAAACTCCAGCCTGGGATATTCTGAACGGTTTCTTTTGGGAAGCAACATTGGTGCGTTATGAAGCGCAGGGTTTCGTCTCCAGTATGAACCATAGCCAGCAACCCATCACTTTGTGGTCCAGGAAATTCGCAGGAGAATTGGAAGCTGGGATAAAGTTGCGAACACTCTCTCAGCGCCAGTCTTATCTTTTTGCATTCGTGATCAGGTGCGCCACAGTTTTCAGATCGTATCCCTGAGGATATTTTTGACCCTGGGCTGCTTCCTTTCAGAGAACCTCTTTTTAAAGAGGTTCGGAATAATTTTTGTGCTTTTCTCGACTAAAACGTGCCATATCTCTCTGATGGTAGAGTTTCTAGCAAAAACTATCATTAAAGAGGGAAAATGGCTATGAGAGGCGATCTAGNTTTGCAGAGTATTCCTTTCCAGCTAATTCTATTCGGAAAAAGGGTTGTATGTGAAGCAAGACCACCGACCTAAGGTTTAGCCCGACCTGTCTACGCATCGCGATTCAAGTGACAGTCAGTTGTGAAAATGTTGAGACGAGGAGCGATTCCAGAAAGGGACCCTCCAAATGCGCGCAAAGACAGAACGGCTGGTAGATGTCTGCGAGGATCCACCGTTTTTCGAAATCTGACGAATTGATAGCACCAAAGTAGATATGTAGTCTAATGTAAATCGTTAATATAAGTGAAGGTGCAGATTTGGAGAAACCTTCCAAACAAAAAAATTTCGGACGTTCGAAAAGTTGTTACCATATTTATGGCGCACCCTGTAATGTATGGCCTGGGCGGAAGTGGTGTAGTAGCAAGTGGTGCACTATATCACACGCACGGTCAGGGGTTCGAATACCGGATCGATATCCCTCAGGGCCAACCAAGCCTTCGTCCTCCGAGGGTCGGTGAATTGGTACCAGACTCGTCTGGGAAGATAAAAGTACTGACTCGTACATCGGCTGGCCACCGCAAGTCATTGTATAGACCACATACGAACTCATTACGCCACTACGATTTTGAATGGAAGTCGAGTGCGGGGGCGCATCCCTCAGAC
>UZAF01018587.1:0-16856 GCA_900617895.1 Haemonchus placei | reverse complement strand
TATTGTGTCTTGTTGCTAATTACTTATGATTAATTCTATGATTTATTTATGTATTTGTTCTGAAAAAGAAGTCAAAGTTCAGTTTTGGGTGAGACTACTACAAGGTTTGGAAAATCTTTGCTGGAATAAACCATATTTGCTCCGATCATGAACCACGTTGTTTGTAGAAGTCTTAATGTTTTTTCTATCGAATGAACATAGAAAAACTCCAAAAAGTAGCGATCTCGCAAAAAAGGAGTGGTGACAAAACCTTGACGCGCATGCGCGTCATTCGGTCCCTCGCGGTCTGCAAGGCTTGACGCGCATGCGCGTCAAGGTGTCGTCAATGGGTTAAAGTAGAGTACTTTAGTAGGGTCGAACAATCCTACTAACCTACTTTACTACAAATTTGGGCCCCAATGATAAACGCTGCAGTCGTTCATATCGCACCGAATTTCGCCGCGCAATTTGCCGCGCGCACTCAGAATCGCACGAATCGCACCACACCCCCTGCTCTGCTCTCGCACCCATAATCGCACGAATCACCATACACCCCTCTTACACCTGCGGAGCGGAGAAGTTTTTTGCTTGGTTCATCAACGTCACTAGGCTAATTCGGCCATTGCTGTCCTGTTTACTGCCACTAGCTTTGCATTTTCACCACTTTTCTATTTCTGTCACCTCTTATCTCTGTACTAACCTTACTTTATACAACGCCATGCGTCTGTTTGTTTGTACAGAAATCCGATGTTTCCTGGAGAAGCTAATGTCTGGGAAGGGGTGGGCATAAGTAAGATTAAAAGGGCACATAAGAGCTCAGGTATCAGATTACAGGTTCATGACTCCTACATCTGAGGGTGTAGCGGGAACGGGTGTTCTTCTGTGATACAATAGTCTTGCCTATATACGTTTATTACTAATACAACATTATAAACAGAACATGGAGAACGGGTCAAGACGATGAGGCCATACGGCCCAGGCGATGATCCACGGCGGCGGAGTAGAGTAAGTCGACCCAGCGTCTCGAACCAGCCTCTTTTATATCGGTCTTGTGCGACGTTGCATAGTAGATTGATGGCGGNGGCCATGATGAAGCGGCAGCGAAGCGAGGACTCGACATCTCTATTCCTTACAGTAAGATCGTCCTCGAGCTTCGATCGTGCTTCCGGTATGGCACAGGCATTCTCATAAAGCGTGAAGCTACATAAAACATCTGAAAAGGTGATGAAAGTGGGTGTTGGGCATCTTTCTCCGTTTTCCCGGCCCTACGTAGGCTTGGGGAGGCAAAGGAAGGTGCTGGAAAAGAGATATTCATTTTCTATAATCTATTCCTTCTTTGGTGGCTTAATATAGGACATGTTCCTTTTAATCGCTGAAAGGAGTCGTGATTAGGTGAAACACCGAGATAGTGAAGGTCTATGTTGATTATAAATGAATTTGTGGGAGGTAATTCAGAAATTATATGTTTTTTCAGATGTTCTCACTTACCTGGATATATGTGCGTGGGATGGAGCTGCCTTACTTAGCGTAACGCCATGAGGAAAGAAAGGATATTAGTGTGAATTAATGGTGGGAAGGTGGTTCCCTCTGATTTTAATTATTATTTAGGTGGTAATTAGAAGTATGTTGGGAAAATAGCATTTTATATGAATTGTCTTGCCTCACTGATTATGTAGCTAGGGAAAATCATAAAATTTCAGGATTGCGCCACGTCTTTATATTTTCCTTGGTTCAAACTAGTGTTGGGATGGTTTTTAAGTATTTTATTTTCGTGATCCCCATTGGCGGATGTAATATATATGCTGAAGATATTTATTTACCTGGGATCACGGCATGCCATTGGCGATGACCTTAAAACACTGTGGTTTTGGGAAGTGCACTCGAGGGGGACCCTTCACGTTGATAATACCTCGTGCAAATACTTGAGGTAAATGATTGTTTCTGTTATGTGGGCGTGCTTATTAAGCTGCTATATAAGAAGGGGTCATAGAGCATAAGGAGTATTTGCTGTCTTCTTTTTCTACAGTAGCTCACATATGTGAACCTTAGGTTGCTACATGAGGAAGTGGCGCAATGGCAGGAGCACGTCCCCCATGATGGACGTCCAGGAAAATAAAGAAGTTTTTTGGAAAATGAATTTCTCTGAATAGATATTTTAATCTTGGAAATGTGTATTTGTACTTTACTCATCAAGGTTGTGAGACCTTGTGTATTTAAATATTGACAGCCCTCCCAGGAGTTTGTGCTTATAGGGTAACTTTCATTTTCTTAATCTAATCCACTTAGCTAATATGTCAGACCATTCCTATCTGTCTCCCGGAGACTTTCATCGTACGATGATTCAGACCTAAATAGAAAGTATTGGAGAGAAAGATTTACCTACCCTTTCGTCTAATTTACTTTCTATTTTCAGCCGACCGGCTGCGATCGGTGTCTGTCCAGGCTGACAGAGATCAGTCTGCTGCAGACCCATCGGCACGCTATAGTTGCCTGGGGTGAGAAGCTGGATCGACAGGATGAAGAGCATAAAAAAAAGCGGCTCAGGTGCAGAAGGAGATGCGCTCCTTACAGGCGTGTATCGATCAAATGGAATTTATGCATCGTGCGGTATGTGATCCCGATAATAATAAATTTTTCTTCCGGTGTTCCCTTCCTTTTATTATTCGTTTTTTAGTCNACGTCGGCGATCAACCGCGGAAGCTCGGAAATTTCCCACACCTTCAGCCTGCATAACTACATCGCCGGCGACGACCGTACTAACAGTCCGCCGGAGCTACCCCAAAACGACGAGTCGGGGCCGGCGCAGCCTGAAGAACAGGACAACCATCCATAAACGAACATTATAGAATTCACACCGTAAGTAACGGCAGCTGTCAAGAAAAGATTCACATTATAAGTATCGGCAGCTGTCAAGAAAGTTCTAATGGTGCAACGACCTCTCAAGAACGCAACGTTCAAAACGGAAGCCCACCACTTGAAGTCCCTATCTTTTCAGGAAGCCATAGAAAATTTAAGTTTTTTTCGTCTACCTATCGCGGATAACACGCGATTTTATACAATTTTCTTTCCCGTTGAATTCATTAATTAAGGCTATGACTCGGATACTGGTCACACGAATCTGACTTGATTTCAGCTTCCAGAACACACATGGTGAAAACACAGTACGAAGACGCTTTTGCAGCTGGACGAGGACTGCGCACGTGCGGGTGTGGTGCAGTAGGAACGAATCGCCGCGTCGCGGCGAGACGGACGCCTGTGGTATCATCATCAGTCGAGCAGTCGAGGACACATGCCACGCTACACTACCGGAGTGTATATAACGAGCAAGCTGGGACGGCTGCTATCGCTACCGCACGACTCTTCTCGCAGCCCCGTCGCCTCGGCGTAGGCCGGAGGTACTTTCCCCTACATGTGATTCATTCCCCCAATATATTATCCTTAACGTATTAAAGATAAAGCACTGATATAACCTGTTGGAAACCTCAAATACCGCACACATCAGAGACATAGATCCGTACAACCTTCAGAGACATAGTTCCGTACAGCCTATCATCTGATATGGAGTCCCGGGGAGACCTTCTTTTCGAGAAGAGTAAAAAGAAAATGTTATCCACATACTACGTAATATATTTGTTTTTAAAAACACTGTCGCCAGCGTTTCTCTCGTAGAGAGTGCCTCAGCAGTGTGACAAAACTCCACGCCGTTCTGGATGCTGCGAAGAAAGTTTCGCTCGCACAAAGTGAACTTCAAAAGGAGTCCCTAACAAGAACACACGAAAAGAGGGAGGCCTTGAAGGAGTTTGAGATGGGGTGAGCCATGTGCACCATCGCCTACAAGTGAACAAAAAAATTTATTTCCACTTCATATCCGTTTATTAATATTGGTATTTTTGGGAAGCGCCTGACCGAGAGGGTCGGCCCAGCTCCCCTCTGCCACCAACCTACCAGAGGCAAATTTACGGGTGGGGATTTCCTACTACCCCCAGGCCTAGGAACGAGTAAGTCTGCGTGAAACGACTGAATGTTTTCAGCACGGCATTCAGCAAAATGTTAGTGACGCCAGTTGAACCAAATGGATCCGAACACCAACAGCAGTGTTGAAAGAAGAAAGAACTCCTTGTTATCATGTTAGACAATTTCTTATGTAATGAAGACTTACCCTGTTGCGTTTTTCTTTTTGTTTTATGAATAAAGAATTTGAAGAAGTGTAATTTTGGGGAACTATTCGTGATCACACTCACCATCGACATCCTACGCCCACGTTTGGCCGCCACCAAAGTGCAACGGTCACATTACTTGCGACCCCCCCCCCACTACTCTTTTCGCNCGCCAGAGTCGATACCAAAGGCGATTTGGGACGAGTGGATGGCACGACTGCAATTCAGCGACGGAAAGAAATATTTGCCCGCGATTGGATCTCTTTGTGGATGCGTGTATCCAGATAAGAACAGTGCAGGAGAGACGGTTATTCCTGGAACATTATGGGAAATGCGCCGCAGATATCACGCAAAGTGTTCTCCACTTTCTCACCAACAGAAAGTGGAGTCTGCTAGACGTCAGTGTTGTAGATGCGTTCCGCACCGCAAGCGACCATAGGCTCGTCAGAGATGAAGTCCGCCTACAAGCGAAACTCCGAAGACTGATCACTTCCGGCCCCTCCCATTCGACTACCACGGTACCACGGTAGCGCCATGGAGGTGGCCGCTGCTCAGTAACCTGGCAGTATGCACAAGACTTGTAACAAGATTGCGACTTGCTTGTAAAAGAACTTCTGTGCTGCGCAACGCATCGGCTGGGCTTGTACGTCAAGAGAAGACGGTTGTCGGTGTTGTCGACAACTGCGCGAGACCTATCTCGAGGAATCGTACCGCTGTATGGCCACCATCGCGCCCTATAGTGCCCGACGCTAAAAGAGATCTACGTGAAAGAATTCTGGTAAAACAAAGGGAACTACTGGAAATGGAAAGTAATCGGGCCTCTCGTCAAGGGCCGGGACCTCGCGAACGCGACCATGGTTCTGTACAGGTTCGAAGAACCCTTTTTCCAGTGTAAATCTAAATATGTTGCAGTTATCAATACTATTAGTTCAGAATGATGACGTGACAACGATGCCCTTTCTAGGGAAGTGCGTGGGCCGGGGATCTTCGGATCCCGCGCACAATCGTCGTTTTTGGTCCCGCGTATATAAGCCCGCCAATCCACGTCGTCAATCAATTACTCACATCCGGCACAATCTCTCCCTTTCTGCCTCGTTGATTCTGTTATTTGTGTTCGAGTTATTATCCAAATTTTGTATTCTGGTTTGATTACCCAAGTTTGAGGTAGCCGTGTTGTGTTCTACATACGATTAACTCGCGTGGCACACCAAACTAAAAGGTGAGCAGTTTGGAAGAGCCCAATACGGAAAGATACAGGAGTCGACCAATTTCACATCAACCTGCTGGAGCAATGCAATACAGACAGATTTCCCACGATCCTCATGTTCCAACGAGAGCTGCGCGTGCCGATCGGGAAAGGAGCCAGGCAGGGTGACACGATATCTCTTGAACTAATCACCACCGCATTGAACCACGCGTTGCTGCAATTGGACTATGGCGATAAAAACATCAACATCGGGGGCAAGAAATTATCCAACTTGCGCTTCGCAGACGATATCGTCTTCATCAGCCAAAATCGAGAGGAGCTGCAGCAGTTGGTGAAGGAGTCGGACGGCGTCAGCGAAGCCATTGGTCTCACGATGAACAGGAGCAAGGCAATGGTCACGCGAAACGAATAGGCGGATGCGTCACCCATAACTTTCAAAGGAGTCATGTTATCCTTCACTGACTCTTACATGTACCTTGGCCGTCTCATCTCCATAGGCAACAACTTGCGTGCAGAGATTATTAGGAGCAGAAGACGCGCGTGGGCGGCAGTCGGAAACATGAACGTTTTTTCGTTATTTTCTTTCTTCTTCTCTTCACTTTGATTACTTCGTTTTCTTGTGATATCTCCTATCTTCACTGACTCCCCCACCCCCATCTGCGTATCCTGTATAATTAGACTCTAGCACGTCAGTAGTTTTTAACTCGGCCGGTGATAATCAATACTGGTGATACGTAGTATGTAAACTGGAGCTGTAAGCCATGTACCCTAAGCGAGATAGTGTGCGCAAAACAAAGAATTCGGCCTCCGATTCTAACAAAGTTCCGGCCATTTCTAATGGGAATACCGAACGGCACTCACTATCTTCACAAGAAGACTATTCCAAACTGGCGTGAGTGAGCTCTTGAAAACAATCATGGGAAGAAGTTCCAACCCCGTCGTTGGAAGAATGCTGGTGGCGCCTTCGGGAAAAATTCCGAAGAAACTGTCGGACATCGTTGAAGAAGATAAGCGCTCCCGTAGCTAAGTAATAAGCTATTTGGAGGAAGCGCCTCCGCACACTAGAGCGTCAAATGACCTGGAACGGAAGGTGTGTGATCTGCTGGATCACCTGGACGTCGAGTGCCGTGCGGTTGAGATCTATCACTTTGGGAAATCCACGGACCGGATCGCCCCAGACTCGTGAAAGTAGTTCTGCCATCCAAAAACCATTGGTGAAGTGCTTTCAAAAATGCTAAAAGTCTGAAATCATCGAACAAGTTCAGAAACATTTTTGTTAGACGAAGTAAGAAAGAGACCACGATTACGATCTGAAGCAACAAGCCAGAAATCGTAATCGGGGAAGGATAAACGAAAATGGGTGGTGTGTAGAGGCGAGTTGAAGCATATTAAAGAATTTACCAACAAAGAGCGCGGAAACACATAGATTCGCATGGTTGTTTGTCGTTATTACTGAAACATGGTTAACCTAAGATGTACTTAATTCGGAGCTAGTAGGTGATCTCCCTTATTCTGTTTTTCGTCAGGGCCGAACACTAGAAAAGGTGGGGGTGTGTGCTGCCTCGTACGTTCCTCTTCAGAATGCTGCGAAGTGAAATTAAATGAAAGCTTCGCCCTGGATTTGCTCTGCTGTGACATTCTAATGCATAACGTGGTTCCGATATTAGAATAATCAGTTGTTCATCGCCCTCCGAGTACAACAACAACCGATGACGTCTCATTGTTGAACACGATTACAGAATTGAGTTTAGTACGAAATCATTCAGTACTGCTGGGTGATTTCAATCACAGAATCGAATGGGATATTTCCAAGCTCTTGAGTCCTGCTTCCAGTAAGGTTCCTCAACTAATTGATGATTGCAACTTTACACAACATGTAAAGGAACCAACACACTGTCCCAATATACTCGATATCGTCCTGTCTTCTACACCGACTATCTCTAATGTAAACGTGTTCTCCCATTCGCGCCTCTTCCGATCACGGAACAGTTTACTTCGAAATTCTTGTTTATATTGCCAATCCTGACCGAGGGCAGCCTCCTCTCCTGCCACGCTTCATCAGTGTAGATTATCTTAGCTTGAACGCTTACCTTAGCAGCATTGACTGGTTTGATGTTTTGAATAATTTTAATGGCGCAAACGATGTCTACAAACGATTTTGGGATCAAATATATGTATGCCGCTTTCGCTAAGTTTGTTCCACTTGCTCTTACTCGAACCCATCAATCAGTATATCCCCTGCATATTAAAATCTAATGGCTCAGAAGGAAAGACATTTCCGGTCCCTCCCCATCCCATCAGTGACAATGGATATAAAAAAGTTTGCTCAGATCTTGATCAGCACATCAAGAATTGGGAGAGGAACCGTGAAAGGCGCCTCTTACTGAGAGCTAATGCCAAATATCTATTCCATCACTTCAGGGATTCAGAAACAATCCTTTTTTACCTACTCCATCTGATGAGATTGGATCTGCCTTAGCGTCGGATTCACAGAAAGCTATAGGATCAGGAAGGTTTTTTGCCTGCGTTTTTTCCAGTACAGCTTCGAATACAGATCGAATAGTAAATATAACAGGGATGCCTAAGATAGGTAGCGCGCTCTCTAATGTCTTCTTCCATCCTGATGACGGACGTAAGACGCTCGAGGGCCTGGATCCATTCCTTCCAGAAACATATGATGGAATCCCTCAGATTGTATATGAAAAGTGTGCATCCTCACTGTATCAGCCACTAACACATATTTTCAATATCTCTATGCTCTTAGAGGAGCAGTCCCGAACATATGGAAAGAGGCTTTAGTCTCCGCTATCCCTAAAGTCTCAAAAGCTCAATGCGTTTCTGACTTACGTCCGGGGAGCATAACACCTACACCAGCAAAAGTGATGAAGAAGCTAATCAGTGACAAGATGATAGCTTGGTTGGAAAGATTTCAAGTGATATCGAAAGAACAACATGGCTTTTTAAGCGGGTCCTCGACGCTGTCTAATTTGCTGGAAGCATGCATGAGTTTGGGCCGCCGCATGGGGACTTTCAATAAATGTCAACAATGCACAGTCCTCCATTTAGGTGATGCAGTGCAGACTGAGTATAAAATAAATAGCACCATCTTGGGTAATTGCACATGTGTAAAATATCTTGATATATTTCTACAGTCTGACTTAAATTTCACAGCCCACATTGATAGAGTGGTAAAAAAGCTTTTGCCGCCCTCTTCATGATCTTCCGTAACACCCAGATGATGGAGCCTAAAATACTTCTACGTTTATATAATGCCTATGTAATGCCTCATCTGCTCTCAGCTATGGGACCCCAAACTCAAGAAAGGGGTTACTGAAAAAAAGTCCAGCGTACTCTAGCGTACAGGTTGGTTTACCTTGGAATCAACCCAGGAACTGCCCCGTGTAATATTCCGGGTTACGAAGAACGAATGAAACGGTTTGAGCTGACGAGTAAGATGAGGTTGGTTAATGACCTCACTCTGGGGTTCCGAACGCTCAGACACGAAACCAGGCTGAAACCAGCGACGGTTTGCGACGGATTAATCCGTCGCAAATCGTCGCTTCGTCATAACTTCAGCTAAAGTACTCCAATCAAGCTGAAAGTAAGACCATCGGAAAGCTCTTCTCGTGAAGAATCCAAATCTATATCAATCTTCCAATTTTTCAGAATTTTTCACCTCCGTCCCTGGGTTCTGAGACTCCTGATCATTTTAATATCCTTCATGACATAATTTAAACACTTTCAGCTGAAAGTAGTGGTGCAAAGCAAGTTTTACAGTATTTTGGACGTTTGTTCTTTTTTCAGCCATGTTTTTCGTATAACGACCGTATGATGGGCTCGCTTGTGTGGAATCCACTCATGGCATGAATTTTTGAACTTCTTCAATTTTGCTGCATCATTTTCATGGAGGTCAAAAAGTGAGTGTTCAGCACCTGAGGTGTTTCCTGCAGATATAACATCATCTTAAACTCTACACTTCATTAGAAATCTTCATTTTGAGTCCCATAGACGCATTTGGAATATGAACTTATGGTCATGTTCACTTTGACGTCCTTAATGATAGAATTCCAAAAGTTCCAGCTGAAAACAGTGATTTCAATGATCAACTTTTTAAGAATTTGCTAGTTCATTTCAGAAGTGCACTTTCTCTGAAACGAATAGTTTTGCATTTACATGAAGGCTTCCATTATGTGATATGATATTCTGATAATATAAGGATGAAGGATTAATCCGTCGCAAACCGTCGGTTGACCATGAACTAGGAGTAGTGTTGTAGGTACTGGAGTTGTAAGCCAATACGGTCGATCTGGGTCAAGGGGTCTCCACCGTACGCCTAGCCTTCTCTATTTGTGGTCTTGTTTTCTATTTATTGTCCTGTTTTCTCTCTTTGGTCTTGTTTCTATTTCTGGTATATATGGTTTTGTGCTAGCTCTACTCGTAAACTAGGGTGATAATAGCTGCTCGATATTTTCGCTATCGGTGACTGGACTCTATGAACCACAATATCTGCTATGTCTCACCCTTTCGAGGCGCGTGAAATGGCACGCATGGANCTCGTATCGGACAAGAAAATACGGCTGACTTTTTCGACTCCACGTATTGCGCGCACTACGCATCCGAGACGTTGGCCAACACTGGTCTCAAATCGCTCAAGCCTGTCAAAAATAGAGGGAAGCGTGAGGATTATCAGCCGACAGCGAGCGTCCAAGTATCCAGGAATCCAAGTACAGTCGGTATACTGCCTTCGAGTTTCTTATTTGCAGAATTACGACTTGAGCGACCGAGAAAACTCCACTCACTGAAACAAATACCAGAGGAAAAGCAGCTTCTCCAATAAGGAGCATCCCGTTACTGGGCAACAAATACATCACCACCTTCCACGTGTCATGACTCTTCGTCATGATTGCGAGGAAACACATGAACACCTTCATTATTCAATCAATACCTCCGAAAATGCGGAAACTTCGCTTGTTCCCACACCAAAGTACGAAATTTCTGGGATTTCGTAGGTTCCCATACCAAAGACCAAATGCACCGCCGACCGTGGCCAGTATATAAGCCGCCCATTTTTTGGGTATAAAAGGCCCAGTTAGTGTCAGTTCAGCAGTTCTCGACAGTTCTCGGGCTCGGAGCTCTCCGCTCTGCTCTCGGTGGCTCTCCCAAGCAGTTCTTGACAGTTCGGCAACTCCAGAGCTCTGCGGTTCCAAAATCGGGTAGTGCCACGAACGGCACTGCTCTCAACTCCAAAGTCCTCGCCCTCCGCTCTCCAACAACCCAGTTACGAGGAAGGTTTGCAGGAGGAGGAGGTTTGCACATAATGGACAAGAGCGGTGCGGTGCAACAATCCGAAGGAAATAAGCTGAGCGCTCCAACTTGTCGCCTGTCGCACCCACCATCAGCGATTCCAAAACAAGACGAACAAGGTTGCACAATCCTCAGACTGTTTGACTTTGTAATGGTACGAATTGTATTTACGACTTGTTGACCCAATAAATATTGGAATAAATATCCTATCGAGCATTCTACCACCGAGCCGTCGAAACACCATGTTCTGAAAAAAAANAAAAAAAATTACGATGAATCTGCAGGTGTCGCGAATATCCTGATCCAAGTAGTTACCACCTAACCGTCATAGAAATTTCTTTAGAGTCATACTGGAGCATCAATGCACGTCGATCGAATGTGGAGAGGTCTAATTCTCTTGCATTCACGCATCGGTCTGCGAAGGAGATCGGAAAGCCCGACGTAAGCAAATTGTTAAGCCCATCGGAGGAATAGCTATTCTCAGGAGACAACCGTGCTCGCAACGAGAAGGACATTCGGGTTTGACCAAAGCAAACAAGGTCACAACCTTATACAACAAGAAATGCACTCTAGCAACAAAACGATCTCTCGTTCAAGCACGGAACAGAGGTGCCTTTGTGAAGAAATGTCTTTCCATAGCGGTGTCACGAATTCATTTTACCAGAGGGGCGCAGAACCGAAGCCAGAAGGCAAGGAATATGCTTCGAAAAAAAGAGAGAACAATTCTAGGCAATATTTTGTTGTTGGTAGATGTCCAGAATGTAACAAAGACCACTATTCATCACTTTGCTCCTCTACTGGAAAAGGATCGCGAGTAGCCAATTCTCCAAGTCACCTACAGAACAACTACAACAACAGCTTTCAACAACATCTACCAGTTATCATAACAATTAATTGACGAACGAAAGGATTTCGGTTGGAAGTGTTAGAACAAGTGCACACATTAGGAAAATAACAACAAAACATTTTAATGGAAAGGGTTTAAAATTGACAAATCAAATTCTACTAGACTTTACCTTTTGAACGACTTGTTCAGAAGAGAAACTCCTCCAGAGAAAAAGTATTTTGAGCGATCTTAGGTGAGCAGTAACACGTCCCAGCCCAACAAAGTGCATGTTTACCTCAGGGATCGCTGAATGATATCAGGCCCAATCTAAGAGGTTTGAAGTGCTGAGAAGTGCACTAGCTGATTGAGATTCTTCGTTGAAAATCGAAACGCTTTTTCTGAATTACAATGCTTTTTGACAACCGATAACCATTTATTATGCATTGGTAACGATACAATTATACAAGTATTAATGTGCAGTTGAGGGGTGACACGTGATCGAGATCGTATGCATTCCAAAGTGGTATAGAAATGCCACAAATGGCTACACATCGCATAATAATTTTCACAAAAGTGAAATACTGAGGAATAGTTCAAAGCTTTTCAACGATTTAAAGGACATGGAAATCAGATCATGGGAAAATGCTGAACTATTTATGGAAAATAAAGGGAAACAATAGCACTACACTAAATGTGCTCTCCAGGCCACATTACCATTACTAAAATTTACTTCCCTTCAATAATATCACATCATTTCGTCAAGTAGCAGTCACCCGAATGCGTTTCACGGTCAGCTGGGTGGATACCATGGGTAAGGGAAGTTTTCAATTGGTGAGAACAACCAATCCACCAACCACAGATGCATCTGCACGTTTTTCGAAATTACAGCCCACTTTCCGTAAAATGAATTCGAGTTTAATGCATCTAAAACTACGAGCCCGTTATCACTTAAGTGAAAATAAAACAACAACAAATCTATCCGGATATGGTGTCCTTCGTAGTGATCGGTAAGTCGTAGGCGATAGGCCTGGTTGAGGCTTTCAGAGTAAGAAGGCGTCAGTTAACGTCACGCCTTATACTCGTCGTACACGCCTACACAACTTCCTTTCGCGTTAGTTCGTTGGTTTTCACAGTTGAGTAGTTTTGAAATCTCCTGAAATACAGAAATCACGATCTTCCCCATTTGCGCGGTGATTAAGATCTGGTTCAGCAGCAATAATTGAGCGCAATCGTGAAATAGTGCTGTTCGGGAACACTCTTGGGTGCTAACTTCAGTCGTCACACTTTCCAAAAGTTGGAAAACACCCGAGAGCACATCAAGTACAAATTGGGGGATTCTTTCCCTCGAAATGGACTTGGTAACGGTTATTTGCAAGCATCTATTTCTACCTCAAATGATTGATTACTGTACGCCTCAGTAACTGTGAAAGAAATATAGGCGCACAAGGTACAACGCAAATCTGCAGGTGAGGGGACCGATCTACAGTTCTTATTGGTGGTTTGACAGGCTGCGCCACAGTGTCTATCCGCAGTTTGCCAATCCACGAATGAGGACACGCTGTTGATTGCTATCCTCATCCGTAGATGGGTGGCGATTGGGAGACGGGCAGTAGGACCGGTTTCCTGTAATCGATTCGCCGCGCGCGGCTACCGCGGACCATTCCTTCGTCGCTATTACAGCTCTAGCATCCTTCATACAGCTCAATCGATATACGATCCTTATTTTAGGCAAGATTCTGCTACTAGTTCCTTTGGTCCTGTACTTTTTACCAGCTGCTACATTCTGCTATATTCCTTTGCGCGCTGCACCCCTCTTGCCACGACGCCACAATTTCGTTCCTACTGCACCACACCCGTGGCAATCTGCTCTAATTATAATCACTAGTTATTGCTGATCAAAGGTCGGAGTTCGGATATTGGATTGGGCTCATTCTAATTTTGCTCTTAAATGAAAAGGAAATTTGATTTTACGTGTCTTTGCAACTTACTTGCTACCGCGATATCGGAGAGACTTGGAAGGCGGCTGAAAAACAATAAGTTAGTGTAGTCATGTTTCATTTAATGACGGGGTGGTAAATTCACTGGCTAACTTACTCTGTTTTTGTATTTGTAAACGCAGACAAGTAGAATAAATACACAGAAGATGAATACCATCAACGTTATAACAGGTGGCCCTGAAACAACTACATACGAACTTTGCTATCCTCTCGAGTAATAGCAAATGATATTGTTGGCATATGGCCACTAGAGGAATTTAATAATCTCAAAAAGACTTACAATAAGGACACACAGGGACATTGATTAGATTGGCCTTTTGAATGTCTTGCGGCAGATTACATGACTCTCCACTCCAGCCAGAGTAGCACCTGAAAAAATATTAAGTGAAACCCAGAAAATAGATAGACTTCAGCATGCATCAGTTCCAGCCAAGGTGTTTGGAGGGTTGTGATTGGTTTTTATAACAACGCACCAATCACAAACCCCCCTTGCCCACCAACCAGCAACCCTTACTCCATTCAGAATTATCATTTTCATAGCGTTTTAGTTCAGGAAAACGATTGATTGGGTAAACAGCATAAATCATTTTCACCGCAGTGAAAAACTGCTGGTTTTTCTTCCTCAGTATGACAGTAAATAGGAATTTACTCACACACAGCTTGTCTTCCCTGTTCCATCGGCCATACAAGCTCGAGCATGATCACAGGCGGCATTCTCAGATTTATGACAAAGCCGGAAGCCTACTGGTAAAACGACTTCTTCTTCACCTCTCAATCGTATGGAAGCTGATGCAGCTCCCTGGAAAGAGAATCAAAAATCAGCTATGATAGATAGACTTGAGCTAGATTTTTTTGTTGGGACTGTGCTCTTAGTGCGAATTTACAAGTGTTCGGTTCGGAAGCGGCATTTGTCTACGATCTGCAGGATGCACAGCCTGATCACTGGATTTATTTACAACAAAAATCTCTTAATTAGACGGCAGTAGGTAGTACTGAGTTACTATTACTACCATCTTACAATTATAAAAAGAGTCGGTTTTTTCCGAAACTTACCGAATAACATTCGTAGACGCCGTCATGGTGTTTTGTAGAGTAACATGCAATATGTAGGGACGAGTTGCTGAAATACCAGTAAGTCATTTTAGGCTTCACCTAGTCTGCCTGATAGGCAAAGATGATAGGATTTCCAGTAACTAACCAAAAGTACTAAGTTTGTAAGGTAAAATCTGGCTATACAATACTTACTGTTCTCCTGAAGCTCGTAACACGTTGAAGTTGAGGTCATTACCATTGTATAACCATTGAAGTTCCGACATATTTGGGGACTTTTCACATCGTAACGTCACACTGGAGTTTACAGGCACTGATATCAGTACAGCACTTTCGGGTGGATCTGGAGCGACAGAAGATCCTTAAAGATCAAGCCAAGAATACTACGAGCTTCTATCTTCTGGTTACAATAAGTTCATTAGAAACTCGAATTCCATCGATAGTCGGCTTGGGAATACAGAGTCATAGAATTGACCGCGTTATAAGAATGGGTATCGATTGGATGCACCAGTCATTACCAGTGTACGCGCCACTGCCTTACATAGGCTCAAACGTGAAGAATTAATTCTCGACAAGTTCCAAAGGTTCGAACACTACACATTTTAGGGGAGAACGTTAGGGGGAAATAGGTGGTGGTTGAGCTTTTCTTCCTGGAGCACCCATTGGTCTTATCAGTGAAAAAAAGTGCAATAAACCGTTGGCTTATTAGTCGCATGTTTGTAATACTACTTATTGTCATACTCATTACCTTATAAGTTCCCAAAGTTCGAGGAAAGTACTGAACTACATTGAAAAAACATTTTTAATGTATCTGCATTCCTACAACATGGTTACATGGAGTGAGGGGGTTTAAAAATTTAAAAAAGTGTAACTCGACAAGTAATGGTGAACTCTTAAATTATAACATGAGAAAAAAAAACCCAGTCTTAGGGGTTGTTATAGGCCATGCGATCAATAAATCGATTCATTGCAACCACGTCATGCATGGATTATGAAATCTTTCAAAAGCTATAATCCAGATTTTTAAGGCATATCAAAAGCTCACCTTTCAACCGTAGAACGTGTTCTGTAGCTAGAGAATTCACAAAAAGTCCTAGGAAAAAGATGAATATCGATCGGTGATTCACTGAATGGATGCCAATATGTTCCATATTTGTGGAGGCTTTGCCCTGGAACTCCTTTTTGTTATTTCCACTATTTACCAAAAAAAATAACTACATGAAACAACACGACAAAAGTAACTTGAGAAACTATTCAAGGCAATCGAAGTACAAAGTAATGCAGGAGCGATCAGTGGAAATCGAGCAACGGCATGTCCTGATAAGGGCTTGTGCCCAGTAATAACCCGCGGTTACCTTTATCAGTGATATGAAGTAACTGCCAATTACGCAATATATCTACATACATCAAATACTTTTTGTATTACCACTGATAAAAATTATCGATTGATAAGAAACGAACTCCAACTTATCGATTGATAGGAAACGAGCTCCCAGAAAACGAGGAGCTATATTCCTCTTCCCTGTGCCACACATTTGAATTACTTCATTGTGTTATTATCTCAATGTATTACGACGAATCAGTTGTATTTACTTTTGAACAATTACTCATTGAAGAGATATAAGCAAGGGAGATTCTTGAATTAACAATCATTTCAAAACTCTTTCTAAGCATTATGTATCGCAAAAAGTAGAATTTTCGAAAATTAGGAAGCCGATTGTTTGGATTTTTCAATGATAATGAGAATTTCGAAAAATGCTGTCTCAGCTCAGTTGACTCAGTTAGCTGCATTTGAGAGACGGTGGTTAGGAGAGGCCGATAATGCGTATATGGAAAAGTGTCAAAGTCAGAATTCATTCTTCCAAGTCAAGCAAGCTCCCACTCTTCCTCTTGGCCAGTGTGCTTCGATTTTCGTTCTGTAAACTCCAGTACCTAGTTAAATTTTTTGCTACTCTTGATAATCTACTTCTAGAAGGTGCATTTAGGGCTATTCACAAAGGTCGAGAAATTCGGGTTGAAGGTTGAAAAGAAAAAAATGTGAGAAGGAATTTCTCGGAACTTCCCACTTCCCGACCTCTGAAACTATGCCATACAAATTATTAGGTTGTAACATAAGTTCGTAGAGTTTTTCACAAAGATTTCTCTGAACAAAAAGCAATAATTGCAATAATAAATCATTAAATAAGTTGTTATAATAATCAGCCAATACACGAATTGTTTGGCGACCATCTTCCTTCAATAGTGCCTTCAGACGCTCTTGGTCGAATTCTGCAGGTCGTCCGCTTCGAGGCGTGTCTTCAAGTTCAAAGTCGCCTATTTCAAGTTTTGCGAACCAT
>UZAF01018586.1:0-17878 GCA_900617895.1 Haemonchus placei | reverse complement strand
GAGTGAATGTTTTCCACTTTCCACTTTTCCAATGTTTTTGAGTAAAAGTTACTCGCTTTCCATGTTTTTGATAGCGGAGTTATTTTGTAGGTAACTTGCTTTAGTCTACTGTATTTCAAATGATTTTGACCTCTAAAAACTACTTGCCTGTTGGATACAAAAAGTAATTTTGGCTTTCATATTTGCGAATTTCAGGTTCTACAGATTTCTTTAGGCCTTCCTTCAAATCCTCATACAAATTCCAGGTACCTCCCTAGCTGGAGTCGTGGAGACACTTAGGTGAATTTTTCTCAGCTGCTATTTTCCGTTAAGGTAAGGAACGAAGAGCACAAGGCTCCGAAAGCACGAGTACACGAGTAGGGACTGGAGTCCCGTCTAATCGTTTTACCCGTAACTCGCCATCCTTTTTAAGATAAACATATATTCATCGAACTGTTCAATGGTCACACCCATGTGTGAGTTGGTGTTAATATCGTTGAACACGAATTTCACTCCAATAAACTGACGAGAAGCGGGGACTTCATCGAGGGTAGTTATAGTCCCCCGCTTGATCGCACGGACCATACGAACACATTCGATACTTCTTATCACTGTGTTGTCCATCCGGGTGAGCATGGCTGGGAGGTTGAATTTAAAATGACCAAGAAACTACCTGTTGGATGGGGAGATCGAGAGGGATTTCGGAGGGATGTAGTTGTAGTAGATAAGTGCGATTCCCCCTCCGCGATCGTTAACTCCTTTTCTACGCCCTCGGACTTCACTAGTTTTCTCGCGATCTAGGCACTCAACATCTGAAGACTACAGCTGGTTCGCTGCGAACTAATGTTATTTACTTTTACGAGTTTAAGATGTAAGCATTCGAAGTTGTTCAGAGTTCCAGTAAATGCTTAACTGCTCGGAAAGTGTCTCCTTTTCCTATGGTGTCAAGTACATGTCGTAAAAAAATCACATCTACCTAACCACTGAGTGAAAACAACAGAGCGACCATCGATCCTTCAGAAATCAGTCAAGTTCATCGAAGGCGGTCGGTGGCAGCATGATGACGAGGTGGGCGGGCGCCGCATCGCGTGCCTCACACGCGACGCGTTTCATCGTAGTCAGCTGATTGCTGTCATGGAGGGAGAGACGTGCTCGCTCGTTTACAAGCTCGAGCAAAAGTACCTGGATGATGACGACGCCTACATGGATCAAGATCTTGTGCTCACAAATTTTGTAAGTTCTACTGATGCTTTACATACGTGTATCAGTAGACTTGATCCCGTGAAACGCTTTATCTCCATGTTCAATCAGCTTGATCAGCTTGTCTTATGTCCTTCAGCTCTTTTCGTACTTATCCTGACTTTCTTGTGAAAAATAGAACCAGATTGAACTGACTAGTGAGCTTTTAATTGCTATCGAGGCTATGGCGCCTGCGCGGCGTACATATAAGATGCCGCCATCATGTCTGACTCAATCCTTGCTAATTAGATCTTCTAACTAGCTTCACATATTTGATCCGAACTGGAGATAAAGCCCAATAACATGTTTGTTGCGAAACTGCCAACTGGTTAGACTGAAACCATTGTTAGCAGCTCTAACTGAGCATATTGTGGCCCAGAGAATGCCCCCACGTGACATCGTTCTCATCAGTGAAAGCAAAATCTTCAGACGGGAAGTTCACCATGTAAAATGGCGAGTAAACGTGCCCTCGAACTGGTCGTATTGAATAATGCCAATATTTCACATTTGGGTGATGTTACACAGGTATCGACGCTCATGCAGCATGTTGCCGAAGTATGTCTGTATTTTCAATTGGAAACTTCTCATTATGCTTCTGTTACTTTCATGCTATACTTACTTTTCGACCGTTTCAGGCTGATCTTGCCTGGAATCGTATTCGATGGGATTGTGTGGTGGCTTTGCTCAAACATCTACCACGGTTACGTACGCTAAATCTCAGTTATAACCCATTGGATGGTGAGGTGAATGTGCAGATTGATCTTCAATCTTTCGACTTATCACTCCTTCTTTCTCTCCACTCCTCCTGATTGCTATTCTGTCTTAGCGAGTAATATCGTTTTCTGGCTTCCTACAGAGCGTTTAGTTACGCACTTGCTCTGGTGCGCCAGCTTATTTTTGGCTACGTTTGGTAATGAAGCCTGCAATGGTCTAGAATTTTGTTTTTTGGAGGCTAACTACAGCCGGATTAAAATGTGTTGAAGTACTGCAGTAGGAATGGGTAGTGGGAATAGAAAAGGACTTTTCCTCTGTCTCTAAGAAACAGGAATTCTATGTCTAGGCATTCTATGAAGTGTGACTTAGCAAAAGTTGAAGTTATCGTGACTGTGGGAACGGTCTGGTCTAAAGGCGAAGCGATAAGGGGAGGAAGGTCGATCTCACTTTCCTATGGGGGGATGACGGAAGAAGGAGCTAGATAAGATTATGGCTTCTCTCGTAAACTAGATTGGTTGGTTCTTACGGAATGTCACGCTTAAGAAAGGCGCAATACATTAAACTGAGCGCCTGAAGATGCCCTTTCCCTGCCACCGAATGGCATGATAGTGCAGGCGGTCTCCCATGTGTCTTAAGAAAATTGGTTGAAACAAATGCTTGTAAGCGGAATTAGTAAAGTTTGTAGATTACAAGTCAGCTTCAGTAGTCAATCTTGACTCACAACTCACTTTCTTACTCTCCAATTCTCAAAAACGTAGACAGAAGTTCTACTTTCCTTTGTTTTCCAATGTTTATCCCACTCAAGGAACTATTCACTCACAAACTGGATTTTTTCTATGATTTCTTTTAGATTGCCGTCGATCTGCCACCTGCTCCGCTATTACACACATTGATTTTGAATGGAACAAATCTATCACTGAATTCATTGTGGTTAATTCTAAAAAACACGCCTTTACTACAGGAACTACATTTATCAGACAATAAACTCGATCTTTCGTCTGACTGTGACATGTCACCGATGAATGAGACCGTGAAGACAATCCACTTAAACAGGTAACATATGATACCGGTTCGTTACGCACTTCTCTCGTTTCTGCTCTCATTGTTTTTCCTCATCTAACTTCCTGTTACACATATTGAGAATATGTGTCACAGGAGATCTCGTCCAAATTTCGGCTGCTATGATGTTTGGATAGAAAGAGCGAGGGAGAGAATTATTGCTTTGTTGGGTTGCAGGTGTCGCATTGATGATTGGAATTCAATTGTCCGTCTGATGCATCGATTTACCAGCCGTAAGACGTTATTTCTATGTGAAAACCCTATAAAGAAGGTGGCACATCAAACCTCGAACGATGGACTGACGACACTCGAATCATTGAATCTCGCCAAGGTAAATACACATCGTTTCTGTTTGTCTAGAAGCATCACGTATCATGACAGTCGCTCAGAAAACAATTCGTTCAAACCAATTCGCATATCGTTGATCTCTGAAAAGGTTCGAGACTTCAAGTAACTCCTACAGTTTCAGTCAATTGAGTAACATGAACTGAGCGATTCTGAGAAATTTCCAGAGTGTCTGGTGCTCTCTGGTCATTAGTCACCGGGTTCGGCCCGAATCATAGCCCAGGAGTACATTGCGTTATGATTTCCGATTTACGCTTGAACTTAATCCATACCAGTCGTATATATTCATCAGTATCATTGGATATGGCCTTTGTTCCATTTACCGGTTTTCTTCGCTTTTATACGCATCATTTCGAGTTCCGGTTTTCGGTTTCAAAGGCTGGACTCTCATCCTTTTTCAAATACGGCATGTACCAAAACGATGGTTATCAGGGACCTCAATGACAGAGTAGATAAAAATTCAAAGTTCAGTTAGAAGTGTGACCTTCCTCGTGTTTATTAGGATTTTCCCAGACACCTTTACGATATCTCTTGTCAGTTCCACCAAGTTGTACAAGACGTCACTTGAATGAGCCAAAACGGACTGTATACTATTTCAGACAGAAATCTCCGATTGGGAAAGCATTGACAATTTGGATCGGTTGCCATCATTGACGGATTTACGAGTTCTTGCTATTCCTTTACTGGAATCGTTAACCGAAGAGGAACGAACCCATCTGGTCATTGCCCGAGTTCGTAATCTTCGTGTACTAAATGGTTCGATCATTACACCCGAGCAACGGGAGCAATCCGAACGTTACTTCATACGCTATTATCAGGTTTGCCTTTTATTTACCCACAGGACTCGTCCAGATGGCCTTTGTCGGATACTTTTGATATGGTCGGAAAGCACCTTGTCGTCATCTTACAACCATTATAGGATCGAGACGATAAACCGCATCATTACAAGCGTCTCATCGAAAAGCATGGTCATGTGGAGCGACTGGCAAAAGTAGATCTCACGCCAAAATCGACGGCTCATGTACAGGTGCTTTGTGAGGAAACCAACTATCAAGCCAAGCTTCGTATCAACCTCAACAAGAGTGTCGGACAACTGATGAAGTAAGTACACGGGGCTCTGAGCCCAATACACGGCCCGAATTGTTTATGAAGCGGTCTGCTCGAGGCTGAAGAACGAGGATGTTCAATAAAAAGTGAAGGAGTGGTATAGGATGTGAGGAATGGGCGAAAACATGCATGCATGATGAAGTTTTGCAGAGGCTTGGCAGCTCAAGGAGATTCCTGTAACAGGATACAACGGCAGAGAATCGAACACGTACTGCTAATGGGGAGGGGGGGGGGGGGGGGGGGGGGGNGGGGGTGGAGGGAATCTGAAGTGAATGGGTAGGAAGCACAAAAAGGTCCTAGGAGCTATAAAATTCCTTCTGTTGAGCGTAAACTGCTAATTTGTAAGCCTCTCTTCTGACACTACTGCTAGCTACTGCTACATGACTATTCTACATATTACATTACTATTCAAAGTCAAAGCGCTTACCACATTTGACGAATGTTGATTTATTCATTATTGTCGTTAGCCATAATGACATGCACTAAAGTTTACTTATTGTTCTGAACGTTCCGGCCTGGCCACCAAATTATGCGATGTGAGCAACTGAGGCTACCGGTAATGACCAAGCCAGTTTGACTCATTTTGACCCCGAAGATAAAACCCATTGCAATTACAGCAGTCGCTGCATCTGACTGCTGTAATTGCAATAGGTTTGTTTGGCTGCTGCCAGCGCTGCTCTATTTCTTTTGATAGATTACATAGAAAAAGTACGAGGAGGGCTACTCTTTAGTGATGTGTTGGTTCTATGGATATCCGCTGTCCGGATATAAGTGCAGTTGGCTGACCTTACTGGATTGCCTAGAGGGTGTTGCCTAGGAAACCGAAGCCCTTTTTTAGAATAACTTTTGATGAATTTTGTATTTATTAAGGGTTTTGGAACGATTCTATCTTAAAATGTTCGAGGGTTTATAGATCGTTGGAAAAACAATGTGGTATACCGTATTCACGCCTGCGAATGTTTCTCACGACGAAGGACGGCTGGGTTGAAGAGTTCCGATATCCGGGCATGTCATTACACAGCTATCGTATCGAAGACGATGACGTACTCAATTTACAGGTACGTTGCGTCTCATCTTTGTCGTTATGGCCCGATTATGCTTCCGTGAGAGAGCGGAAGGGTCTTTGGCAAACATTGTTCAGATTGCGTTTATGTATAAGCCAATATTAGAGAAGCAACGTGAAGCGACACAAGCACAATGCTTTCGAATGTCATTCACCTCACCCAACGACGACTTGAGACTTGTCGAGGACGAATCGAGCGTTTTTCGTGGGGCTGTGCCTCACTCGTGAGGAATTTATGCTGCCTATCGTCCCTACGCTCTTCTCCCTCCCTCCCATCTGCACTGATTTGTACGCCACCCTCGCCATTCAAGTGTATTTTGCCGTAGCGACCGGATACACACGTAGGGCATGTGTATATGGCTTGTTGAGTCGGCTATGGCTTTTATGGGGGGACGGTCACCTCATGCGTCCGAGAAGGCGCACGGCAAATTGTGCAGAGAAGTTCGTGGCGGTTCAAACGAGGGGCGCGCGATTCACGCGTGACCCCATTAGAGGTCTTCGCGAACGCAGCATCGTTTCAGTGCCTTTCTGTTGAGATGGATCAAATATATTTGCAGTAGTCGACGGCTTCACCGTGAATAGAGCAAATCTCTTTATTATGGCAAAAAAAGCCCATTCGAGATTGAAAATTCCCTCATAGGTCAACAACTTACTTGTCAAACGTTCAATATAAGAATAACTTCAAATTCTTCGATCAAGAAGATGCAATCCTTCTGTAAACGTGCATAGTTGGTCATTTCTTTACTTATAATACTTATAAGTCCTTATTTCTTCCGTTATGATGGTAATCATGATGTTTTAGCTCGTTTTGTACGATGACCTCATTATATTGGCGCGTGAATCGCACCNCGATTCACGCGTGACCCCATTAGAGGTCTTCGCGAACGCAGCATCGTTTCAGTGCCTTTCTGTTGAGATGGATCAAATATATTTGCAGTAGTCGACGGCTTCACCGTGAATAGAGCAAATCTCTTTATTATGGCAAAAAAAGCCCATTCGAGATTGAAAATTCCCTCATAGGTCAACAACTTACTTGTCAAACGTTCAATATAAGAATAACTTCAAATTCTTCGATCAAGAAGATGCAATCCTTCTGTAAACGTGCATAGTTGGTCATTTCTTTACTTATAATACTTATAAGTCCTTATTTCTTCCGTTATGATGGTAATCATGATGTTTTAGCTCGTTTTGTACGATGACCTCATTATATTGGCGCGTGAATCGCACCACACCCGGTTCAAACGACTCTGGCGCCTACTATTGGGACACAAACTTAAAATGGAATGGTTGGGTTTGGTCAGCTGATCCTACTAATCTACTCTACTTCAAGTTTGTCCCCAAATGATAAACGCCGCAGGCGTCCAAATCGCCACGAACTTCGGTGCGCAATTTGCCGCGCGCGGCCTCGGACGCACGAAGTGACACATCCCCGGCTTTTACGACACTGACCATTAAGTATGCCAAGAACGGACGACATGTTGCACGCGGAAGCCAACTCGATCCCACCTGTCATTGCCCTTTGAAACCCGGTCTAGTCTCTCGATATTTTAGAGCTGACATCGCCGTCCACGTACTGTCCGCTGGCGCTCAAAGTACGCCCTTTCTGTGGGACCAGAAAACCTGTTGTTCTCGAGCAAATATTATTGGGCGGTTCTGGAATCATTGGCTTCGTCCGAGAGCGCAAGATTTTAATAGGGAAAGGCCCGCATCGAGTGCTCGAAGTCAGCTCGAGTAGTAAACTTGTTGCTCTGCCTGAATAATGTGTAGGTTGGGGGAGGAGTGTAGGGGGAGGATGTTGTTTTTATGGCAGTGAGGCTATTATGAAAACAGAATGAATGGTAACCTTTCAATACAGCGCGATCGCACTGCTTTTATTCGGTACATTCCTTTGCACATATGATCTCAAAGTGCAGTGTATCTGTCTTTCGCTCAAATACCATATGCGCTAAAAGCATCCGTTCGAGAGATAAATTCGTTGGTGAGAATCATGCGGTTGGGGGAGGAGTGTAGGGGGACGAGGGGGAAATCTTAGCGCTATGAGATGGGCGAATTCAGAACGTCGAGGGTGTAAAGCAAAACAAATGAGGACGCGTAGGAAAGCATGCCGTCGTTCAGCAGTGTCATTATTTATGTCAATTTCGTATGCAGGCGGGTGTGGACGTATACTGATGGGCCTGCCGAGTAGAGAATCACATGAAAATATGCTATGTTCCCTACAAAATTTTTTTGAAAAGCTCCTTTTCGAAGAAAAACACTCTCATTTTCATCTTGACTGGAACAAGAAAAATTATGGGATTTCTTGGTGCGTTGTTGGTAGTTCATTAGGGATTTGGGATGAGTAAGCGTCAAAGGTCACTCTTTGTTCCTCATAAATTGTTCACACGGCGTAATCCTTCCATCTTCTCCATCTTCTTACATGTTTATCCACTCGTTTTCGAGAAAGGTTTGTGGAGAGGGGAGGGAAGTGGGATAGTGGGGGGGGGGTGAGTGGAGTATGAGGAGAAGGTGGGGAGGAAGTCCTCTTTGAAGACAGAAAAGTTCTCGTTGAATTCTAGTAAACGGGCTAGGAAAAAGAGAAAGAGGGAGGTAATTCATCCCCTTCCTCACTAATTTCAAGGCTACTGTGGATTTATTTCTTTGTCGCAGAGATGCATGAATGTTTGAAAGTTAACTCGTTCCTTGGGAAGTCTGTGCCCTCCCCCCAGTCTTGAATGCTCGCCAAAATTTTATTCACTCTGAATAAACGGCTTGTTTTTCACGAGACTCGTTCGCCAGCATTTCTGATGTAAGTACAACCACGAGAATCCCTTGAGTTGGCATTTTTTCAAGCCGTTCACAACATTGTTGCCTAAAGATGAACCGGTCAGCAAACAGCGCAGAAATTCCCAGTATGGCTAGACAAAAATGGGAAAAAAACAGAGGGTTTGCTTGGGTAACAATACCGGTCTGTGTGTCAGTACTATTTGTTAAATGCTGTTTTTATGCTCCTCTGACTTCAATTTGTTTCACTTTTTTTTATTGGCCAAGTCTTACCCAGTGTCATTGGCGAAAACTTTGAGGTTGTAGAAAAGCGCTTTGAATGCTGGCTCCATTAATGCAGGGTAATGGGGAACAGCTAAATAGGTTGAAGTGGCACTTTCTTCCTTGTTAGAGCTCAATGTTCAGCAATGTTTTATCCAAGTCTAAAATTCTCATAACTCCAAAAAGACCAGTAAAGGCTTTTTGACGTGAAAACATGAAGAGTTTGCGTTACACCAATTTCTTTTGGCTCTCAGAGCTCTGCAAATTTGAGCCACCAAATTTATGGGATTTTTGAACTCTTAGTATACTTTTTGTTTGGCTCGTCAATCCAAAATAGGCGGTCGCTGTTCGGTCCTTTCCCGAGGATACAATTGGGAAAAAGCCAGACCTAGTTATGAGACGTTTTCTGTTCGGAATAGGCATTCCGAAAATAAATGGGCAATAAGCATTGTCGATTCGTGTCATCCATTTATTCTCAGGAATGTTAATGATCTCACGACGATATTTTTATATTGTTTGTATAAGTAATCGATACCTAATGGTGAAGTATTATGTTTCAATGTCAACCAGGTGTCATGCGATCACCAGAGAAGAGGAAGAAATTTGTCTTGCTTTCAGTCGAAGATCGTCTCTACACGTCGACGACCATTACACAAGACTGGCTCGTGAAATGATGTTATGTGTGCAATTGTGCATGGAATATGTAAATGCAAAAGGAAAGTTTAACGTCATTACAGTCATCATAATCATCAGCTGATAGTCATCATGAAGCTAAAATGCTCCTATTGCCTCGGAATTTCCATTTACTCAGGGATTTGTACAGGAGTTATTGTGTGTAATTGTCATACTAGTAATTTTGTTTAGTGCTTCTAGTCTCGCGTCCACACCTCCTCCTGCTTAGATCGTCATATTAAATGGCGATTTGGTTCCCCTAAGCAGCCTTGTCTATTCTACTTTTTAGTGTAGAGAACCAGTCTCTGATGTGATAGCGAGCCTAGTGTCTTTCTTTCCAGTCGAGGATGTTTTTTTTTTCTTCCTGTAACTACTGGTTTTGATGCGACATTTCAGCAAATAATGTCACACAAAGTCACCTATTTGATCATCTCTGTGTACAGAAATAGCGTAATATCGAACTTGTACTAGTAGCAATGATTTGTCGTCATTTTGTACATAAGAGTATATCTCAATACGTCTGCACTTGGTTACGGCAGGATTTTGATTTTGCCCGGTATTCATGTGTTCATTACCAATTCTCTTAATCTCGTCATTATTTCACGTGTATATATGACCAAATTTGTGAAGACTATTTCTTCAATGAAGATTCGTACCAGTTTTTTCCTTAGTGATTACGTTAAAGTACTGCACATAAAGAGTACTACACTGCCGTGTGCTGATGATGAATAATGAAAATGACGCCGACCAACCTTCTAGAACGCGCCACGTTCTCGTATTTCGGGACGGTATGCAGATTCGTCTTGATCTATGGCGGGGTTTTTCGTTAACTTAGGGATTTTTTAGTGTTGTTATTGCTAAGCTTATTGTCACGTGAGCAAGCTCGCACCTTTAAACCGAGCCCAAAGGAACGACAGGGCTTAATCGATTGGGTGGGAGTGGGTCTACAGCCGTGGAAGGACGACCCTCCTTGTCAGCACATCACCTCCCTCGACCCATGTTTAAATAAGTAGTAATCAGAAATAGATGTTCTGAGCGAAACCATCAGGAGGGACTTCTGTTGCAGTCTATGAAGAAGGTTTATTTCTGTGGAGCTGGCGATCAATAGGCATACTTGACGCATTATTCCACCCAGAGCAAATGGCAGTGAGGCGCATTCATCCAGCAAAAAGGGCAATAGCTCTATTTGTTGGCTGCTTCCCATGATAGCGTTTGTATGCTGCTCTTTATGGCTGAGGGAAGTTTCGAACAACCACTAACTGATGTTGAGCAGTAACACAATTCAATACTGATAACCACGACTGGAATTTTAAAAACCTTACCGTAATCTGAAATAAACACATTGCACAATGGAGGCGAAGGAACTGCACCGGTCGGAGTTTCCGAAGTGAAAAAAGCTTCGAAAAATCGTTAAAAAGGGGGCTGGACGAGAATGAGACCAGAAGAATGAAGAAGAGTGGGGCGTTTGGACGAGCTGCGCAAAGCGCGTCATCGTGTACGTGTGGGTCCTGGTGCAAATGTCTGACTACGGTAAGCAAAAATTCATCCGCTTATAAGTATAAGTAAACAAAAAACCTAGTTACAGCAAAAATGGCTCACCTTTTTCAGCCTTTTGGTATAGGATATTAAAAAAGGGATCGCGGCAGCAAAAAGAATAGGAGAAAAACGTCGCCTCATCACTCGGCGGAGCTGAATGTGTGCGGGCCCTAGAACGAAAATTCGGAATCTGTATTGCCTCGACACTAGATGACCTAGATCGAGAGGCGGGAAAGCGAACTACGGCAGCAACATGGCTTCCACTACACCCTGACCGCCGAGATTATGGGAGCGAGAGGGACCCTTCTACCACCCATGGGGGCCACTGAGTATTCCTAAGGGAAGAACTCAGTAGCCATTTTCATCGTTAACCGTGCCTTTAACTTAAGATTATTTTGCACTCCTTTTTAGTACAGGCGATTTCCATGGCAACAAATATTTGAGGAAAGAGCAAAGAAGAGTTCAATTTTAGCCGTTGCCTATAGAGTGTTGGGGACGTATTGATATTCCAAGAAGGAATGGAGTGGAGGGAAGGGCGAGTGGGAGGTGGCAGTTGAAAAAGGGGCGAAGAGAAAACTTCGCTTTGATCGTTATTTGTATAAATTTTGAGTTATAATACTGAAAGTCAATTTGTGGTGTTCTGCAACATGATTGAATTCGTTTTATTATAGCTGTTTCTATCTAAGGTCCCAGGTGCAAAGGATGATCATCCCTAGTGAATAAGCAGACATAATTTTTTTTTAGTTTTTTCATTTAGCTATCCACATATAACTTATTGTGTCCACCCATCACGGAAGCAGAGACTGTATGGTTAATGGCCACATTTGCTAGCTATATGAAAGAAAAAGGAGGAATGAAAAAGGAAGCATATCAAACTGCGTCCAAAAGCAATAACATAAACGATAAACAAATGAAACTAAGTATAACTTCTGCTGCACACATTCAGCAGTGCATTCACCTTTAGAACAGAAAAGTCTTCGCAAAGAAGCTGTTCCCATGCAGTAACCTAGAAAGCGTCTACGAGATACCCTGGAATGAAAAAAGAGAATTCACTGCAGGTGGATATTTTGCACAGGTTTCATTAAATAAGAAACACCACGACGTCTGTTGATGATGGTGAAATAGTTTATCTCAGTTTCGAAAGGCTCCACACTACTAGTGTTAAACACGAAATTACGAAAACAGTTGTGTAAAAAGAAATCCGCGATTATTTATTTGGTTTACTCCATTCTTCGTGATCAAGCTCTCTAAAAAAGTACTTGTGTCAACAAATAATTGTGTTGAAATAGCTAAAAATTGGTGAACTTCCTTTCGTTCTCATTATATTTTCTAAGAAAAAGTTTAGAGGAAATAATGACTGGGTCACAGTTCCTGAACTTGATTATTTTTTGGCTCCATTACAGAATGTCGTAATTGGGACCAGTTCAATAAATTTTTTCAGAGCCATTCCGGAGGGGGTAATTTGAGATAGGAAGTGCATTGAACAAGTGTTGTGTTCAAATCGAAGAAGGGGACTGAACTTGTGTATAGCTCCAGAAACTAGTTCTGTGCTTGATCTTATACTGTATAAGAGAGTGCTAGTCCTCCAGCCCCGAGGATATCCCGTCCAACTACATTTACTTACTTTAGCTCTGCGAGTTTGAGAGGAGAAGCCAATGATTCAAAATGTAACCCTTAGCAATAAGCAATTTATTTCAATTTTTTTTTTCAACCGATAGTGTTTGTCAGGGGTACCAGAGAAGGAATCGTAATGGATTTAGGCAGTCTCTTCTTGTTATAAACTAGACAAATCTTTTTCTTGGACGTCCTGTTTACCAGTGAAAATCCAGGAGCGAAGCCGATTACGCTTCATTCACGAAGGTAATGTCATTTCCTATCACAATCCTTCCGCCAAATTAAGTTGTACTCTTTTTCGCGAAAAGAAGCTTTTTAGAAAAGTTCTTTTACCTACTACTAAGAAGAACAAATTCGGGCCAGTTAGGAAATACTTTTTGGTTTTAGTCACTCCTTATCTCGTTTCATACATTCCAGTTGTGGGTCTAAATTACCCCGATGACGAAGTGTCATCCAGTTTGCACGAAGATCCTCGTCTCATGAAAGAAAGCTATGCTACAGAACCGCATAAACATGAAAAAAAATCGACTAATTTTTCCAAATTTAGTTTAACTGGAACTTGTTTGTTTATTATTTTCGAGGACGATTCGAAAAGGATCCGTAGACCTGGTGGAGGTCATTTTGAAGCCTGTTCATTAGCGCACGCTGGGATCCCTTCCTTTCATACAGCTTGTCTGGAAAGTGAAGGCAATTTTCGAACCACAATCCTCTACGAGGGAAGTTCCTGGAGCGTATGTAATTATCAACAACATAATCCCCCCATTTTTGAGGGCGTCTGTGAACCTACATATGTTCATAGAATATCAAGAGAAAACACTCGCTCCGAAAGCAAGAGTACATTCCAAGTTTTATGGAAATCCCCGCTTGGCTCATTGTCGTTGAAGAAAATTCGAAGGTTGTCGTGAGAATCAGTACGGGGGACCTTCAAGTTCACGTGTATTACGTACGAACATACAGTAGCGCTCAAAAGTCTTCGGTGAAATGCTTTGACGCTTTTTCGTTCATAACTTTTTTCTTAGTAGGCTAAATCGCTCGAAATTTGGATATGTTTAACTAGAGCATATTTTACCCTACTCAACACTATTTGACTGCAAAGCTGCAAAATCCAAAGATAGAGCAAGGTGTTTGTTGCGGTAGCAGATCTTGCTAAAACTAAAGTTGTTGACGTCTGCAATTATTCGCACCTTATGTGCGTTTTTCTCATCTATTGGGTTCGGCATTACCGCTCGTACCCTTTAGACAAAACCAAAAGGAAAGAGATTCTAGAAGGACCATCATCTGTATTTTCAATCGATTTTGAGTTCATGCTCTTTGGAATATCTGGAACATGATAAGATTGCAGGTTAGTAGTTGTAAATATTCACAATACACCCACGCTCCACATATATTAGGTGTGTGCATTAATTTCCGCCGTTTTTTGCGTGCAAAAACATATTTATTACAAAATTAAAACCAAATGTACATTAACCAATGTATTGCCCATCGTTAGCTACAACTTCTTGCCTTCTTTCTGGTATCTCGTTGGCTCCGGGTCTAAAAAAGTCTTCATCTTTTGAGGCAATCCAGTCATCCACCCATTTTCGCACTTCATCGGCATTCCGGAAGCGTATATCTGCCAGACTGACTTGCATGGACCGGATTAGGTGGTAATCAGAAAGAGCAAGATCCGGGGAGTATGCGGGCTGAACAAGCTGTTCCCGTCCAACAATTGCAATTTTTTTAAAAGGACATTCTTCGCAACATGTGGTCTGGCATGTTGGTGGTGGAACGGCATCTCATGATATTTTCTTGCGATTAACGGCCGCTTGTAGGTGAGAGCATCCTACAAAATGTCAAGTTGGTGTTCGTAGCGGTCAGCAGTAGCAGTTTCCTTCGGGCGCAGCAACAAACAGTACACAACAGCCTTTTGATCCCATCACCAAATTCACACACAGCATTACTTCTTGCTTTCCGCTTTCCTTGCAAACACTCGAGTAAAGAGAAACCATCTCAGGAGATTTATTCAGATAGAGCTTGTCCTGCATAAGTATCAAAAAGCATCAGGTGGGCTTCAATGCCAGTTTCCTTGAAAACAAACAGCAGGAGAAGGGCCCCTCGGGAAAACGGTTTATCACGTTCCATGACCTATCAGTCTGAGAACAACGGGATTTTGGGGAAAAACTGTTCTGTCTGCCCTTAAGTAAGTAGCTGATACCCTATCGTACAGAATATGACAGGATTCACAGGTGAACCTCTAACATGATTCGCGCAACGACCCTTTGAAGACGGCGGCGGAAATCAATGCACACACCTAATAGAAATTTCGCATGATTAGATCTAGTAGGAAAGGAGTTACGACGGAAAAGTACGGCTGAAGAACCATTTCACCGAAGACTTTTGAGCGCTACTGTACATAGCATAGCTACATATTTCAAGAGGGGATAGTCCTTTTGCTTGATAGTGTTTGATAGTTGAGCTGCTCCAGAATTTGCTCTGCTCCAAAAGAGGATTCTAGTGAGCAAGCCAAACGTTGAGCTCCATTCGAAGACATCCTACCATGGTATCCATGAGACAAGACCGAATTACCTAATTTTCCTTGATTGATGTTGATGATTGGCTAATATGGCTCTAAAAGGCTTTGGTTAGTCGCTATGCCTACTTCCCGGGCCGTTTTGAAGCAAAGTAACGTGACGCTCTCCGAGACTAAGTTGGGGCACGGCATTCTGCTGGTGCGAAGCAGTTCTCCTCAGTCTCCTCTTACTTCTGAACAAGGCTTTTTGATTCAAGAAGTCGTTTTTATTCATTCAGCCATGTAAATTTATAGGGATTGCCAACCTGGGGCAAGTGGACTTCTGGCTGTTTTCAGAACTGATATCTCATGCTAATCAGTGATTTTTCAAGGAACTCTATCCTATAGATCACAATTAGGGAACATCTTTAGGAAACTTTTTAAAAAAGATCATAAGAAAGTGAGAATATTTGAGGTTACTGTATATGAAGGCTTCTTTGGATTCTCTCAAAACCGAAAATCATGGATTAAAAGCCGCCTTTTTTCAGAGCAGTGAGGCAAACATCAGAACTTTTTACTAATCTCCTGCTAAAAAACTATTTTGTTAGCTTTAAGCTTAGCGATAGATTTTGAGTGAGTGCTTTCAATGTTTTTCTAGTCAGGCTTCATATCGGATTGCTATCTTCACCGGGTCACTTCACGTTGTCGAATTTACAGCACGCTGCAGAGTATTCCAACGAAATTTGTAATTCGATAAGTTAAAATCTTTGCAGGATTGCAACGGATTGCTTTACATCTAGGAGATATCGGGCTCAGTCATGTCTGCGCTTCGATTTCTGAGCTAGACGCTAGAGAAACTTTTCAGATTTCTATCATTTGCTTAATCGCAGAACTCGAAAGCAGCACTATTTTAATGTTCTGAAGATGTGAAGTCAAAAGTAGCAGTCACTGGGTCGTCAAAATTAACTGTTCTTCTTCAATATAATACATTTCTTAATATAACACCTTTGCTCGGAGCAAACTTGTTATTCAGTTCAAGATGAACGCAATCGCTCTTGACAATTGTGATAGCATGTTTTCGCGTCAGATCGGATCATTGGAAGATGAAAAACCCCACGAAAACATAAGTGTTAGTGGCAGAGGCTAGTTCACAGAAAAGAAGTGATTGTGGGAGTTCGTAAGTTGTACAAGAGAAAGGTTATTGCGGTCTCTGGGAGGGCACGAAACAATGGGCTACTTGTTTGTTGCTCAGGAAATGAGGGACTGTCCGGGACCGCCTTGCCAATCCTAGAGGCAAGTGAAGGACAAGTTATTCATGATATCAATGTGTCATCTGTTATCTGTTCGCTGATAATCCCATTTTTGAAGCCCCCTTGAATTTCCTATTACCATGTGATGATTTTAGCACAGCGACGATTGAATCCATCCACAGCTGAATGGTCGGTCTCAATCCAAGTGACCCACATTTGATTCCAATCATAGTTGAATTGCTGCTACCAGTATAATCTATTCCGATTAATAAAGAGGGAGGTGATGTCGAGGGAAGTGGCGCACTAGTATGCACGTATGGTCACGGGTTCGAATCCCGGATCGATATCTGCCTAGCCCAACTATTGTATGTGCCACATACGCATTCAAGACGCCCTACGATTCTGAATGGAATTCAAATGCGGGGGCTCAACCAGAAAAAGGGAATGATTATGCCGAAAAAAATTCAAATCTCCTTGATTTACAGCATGGCCGGTGACCACTAGTTTTTCTTCCTTCCAAGAAAAAGCAGAAGACGCGGCGTGCGTAAGTATAGATATCCACTCTTCATTTTTATAGTTTCTTAGGCTGCTTTCATAGTCCGCCGGCCGGCCGGCAGGCGTGCCGGCGTGCCAGCCAAGACAGTACTAGGGGGGAGGAGGGAGGCAGACGGGCACGCCGGCCCGCCGGCCGGCCGGCGGACTATGAAAGCAGCCTTATTGGCATTATAACCCTCTGATAAAGTGCAAGAAGGATGAGACCTTTATATGACTGAGTCTTTCAAAATTCGTACCTAATAAGTCAAGCAATAATTTAGTAATCTGTACATAGAACGATTTGCTGCTGTATTGCATGTCAACAGCGATGAGGTAAACTACTTCCAACAAATAATTTAGCAATGATGGCAACTTTTTGGACACTTCGTCCTCATATATTCTTTGAACATCTGCTGTGTACACATTCCACTGCTTGCCCATCGCTCACACCATAATCTAAATGGAACTTTGAAAAAGTATCGATCACAAATGTCGATAAGGCTTGAGTAACTCTACCGTGAGTCTTCACAGTTTGACGGAGTAGGAGTTGTACTAGATAGGGATTTATCACAGGTATCGCAACTCTTGGCACAATATTTCCGCATAAAATTTTCGCTAAATTTGGATTGGCAGTGACCGACACGGGAAAGGAACTCGCAGTCGATACGCCTGTAATGTGCTATATCATCGAATGAGCAGAAGTTGCAACAACTAGACTGAAAGTCGTTAATCTTAACTTCAAATAAAAACATGATACCTTTGCAGGCTCTATTGCAGATACGTCACACACTCGGGTTTCAACCGGAAAAGTTGTAGATGTGTCGTAGCGCCTAGCTCCTTCTTACCCATGCGGAGATTAACAGTTGTTACGTTAGTGTTCGTATTTCGGATGAAGGTGGTGCCAGCTTATCGATTCAAAAAGGTCCAGCTCACACGAGTCAGCAGGCAGCACAAATGGTGGCTCGGTCCTCTACTGCTACAACAACTCCGTCGCAGCAATACATTCTGGTAGGCTATCGCAAAACAGGCGTATCCGATACAAAGCATGAAGTTCCCTGCCTGAGTTTTGGAGTTATCTTTCAGCAGTGATCAGGGGTGATACGATAGTAGTCTCCAGTTTCATCTAGTCTCTGATGGAAAAGAAGGCATTGCTCTTCGTGTTTACTTCCTTTTATTCAACATTTTCCTTATGAGTACGGCAATCTACTGCAGTGCGTTTCATAATTATAAGGTCACCCTCGAATTTTGCACTTTCAG
>UZAF01018585.1:0-31555 GCA_900617895.1 Haemonchus placei | reverse complement strand
TACATATGGTGCCATACCAAAGAGTCAGAAGTGAATAGGTTAGCCCTTTGTGATTGCTCAATTCCTTTCTGAAATATGGGGCTTACTGGGCTCCCATTCAGGATCATAGTGGTGGTTTGTGTGTGGCCTGTACAGTGATGGTTGGTCTGGGAAGATAAAAAAGGGATTCAGTGCCCGAGTCATGCGTGTTGTGGTCTTATTGACATGGAGGGCGAAGTGATTCGTTAGTAGCCGAGAGTCAGGAAACACATAAGGACGAGTTTTATTGAATTACGAAGTTGTGGAATCTCCCCATTATGTGTAGCTCAGGCTATGGCTTTTATTGTAATTAGTAAAAATTATTATGAGAGTGATCATCATCTGAAAAATTCCTCGAAAACAGTTTGTTCAGAGAATTTTCATACAGTCAGCTATGTTCCAGAATTTTCTCGACTATCTCCCTCTTCTGCGACGGATAAGCCTTGCTAGGAACAAATTACGATTTCTTCCTTCTTTAGCAGCTCAGAACTCGCGTCTCATCTCTCTCGACCTTCGGCACAACGAAATTGAAACGGCGGATGTTCAGGTGAGCAGAAGTTGAAGCAATACTTGCTGACCATTGTTCTCAACGTCACACTATTAGGGTCACGGCTTTTTTGAGGTTCCAGAAAAGTCATTAATTCTTGTTTACTCACTAGATAGGCTTACTAATAGGTAAGAATCTTAAAACCGTTGTTAGGAAGCGGTCCGATTTTTCAAAGAGGTTGTGCTTCTCTGATGGGACTTCTGAGGGAACCCAATGCGGGNNTCGAAACCGACTATGTCCACTTCACTTGATCTTCAGGCTTTCTCCTATCTACCAAGCCTCATTCAACTCGACTTGGCTCACAACCGGCTTCAAAGCCTCCCGCAGATGACGTTTGCAAAAAACAAGCGGCTAGTGACTCTGAAACTTCACAGGAACCCGTGGAACTGCGATTGCAGGTGATATACGATCTTCTTTTTGAAATGCCTTTAAAAGTGAACAGAGAAATTTTCAGAATCCTCAACATCGGCAGCCTAGCTATGGGAAAATCAAGGCCTATGGAGGAGGCAAGGTGCTTCAATCCACCCAACTTGAGAGGGAAAACGCTTAGCTCGGTAGGTTGAAATGAGCGGAAACAAGCCTTGTCATTCTTATAACGGCTTCATCCAGGAATCATAAGTATTGGTCACTTCTTATAATCGAATTGGTCGATATTGATCGATTCGTATTTCAGATCAAAGCTTCTGATGTACCTTGTGCAGAGCCTATCGTTGTTGAAAAAGAGTTCAACAGCATTCTGGAATGCACGGCCGCTGGAGGTGGTGAGATCCACTGGTTATATAAGTAAGTTACCGTTTCAGATTGCCAAAATCAAACCTTCCGTCACATTCTCACAATGGCCTGTGGCTTGAACTTCCGATACATTCACTGTCAAAAAGAATAGTTTTCGTGATTTTTATAGTACTCCTCATCAGTACTGTTTCAGCAATATCGATCTCGACTTTTCTTCGGCCGATTCCTATCAGGTGACCGTGAATGGTTCATTGATCATACCAAAAGGATCACCAACTCAAGGATTTACATGCACAGCTGATTATGGAGCGGTTCCAAGGAGGTTCCTTTTAACGCTGTATTTTTCGTAATTTTCAATGATAAGCTATTATATTTCGTAGTTCCGACAGCATCTATAAATAACATTTTGCATTGTAAAAAGACATGATATTTCGAATAAGTATTGGCTATACTAAGCACTGTCTGTCGAGCTCATTCGAGTACCTACCTTTACAAAATTCTTCTTACATGATTCTGTTCACATGCGATGCCTCTGAGATCTTATCTTATTGATTTATTGATTTCCTAATCCTCATTGATTCCTTGATTCTTTTCCTTCTATTCTAGAACGCTTCGTCAAACGTCATCTTCAGGACGGAGGCCTCAATTTACTTTCAAGCCAAAAGACAGCTCATATAGGTGATTCACATTCTATCAATTTTTTATGGTTTACTACTGTATTTTTTACGGTCGACTACTGTCTAGGTAAAATTTTAAAATCTTTTTTAACTTCCAAAAGAAATTTAGAGAAGGCACTGCAGTCAAATTGCATTGTGAAGTGATTGGAGACCCCAGACCGACGATTGTTTGGTATCATCGACGGCAAGTGGGTAGCTTTATCTCGACAATGATTTAAATCCAATTTACTAGAATCTATTTTCTACTCGGGACCTGAAAATCGATTCAAGGGACAGGAATAGCCTTCGAGAACATAAATTCTCAAGTTTCAGCCGATCGTCAACTCGAGAAAGCACGAGCTGATCAACGCCAATTCTATCCTCAAAATTTATCCTTTTCTGGAAAACGATGTTGGAAGGTTCGTTGTCAAATGATTCAAAACTCTGAATGCAGCTTCATTTATAGCATGTACGATGCGCCATGCCTCCAAATCAATGAGGTCATTGAAGCTTCTTTTAAACCAGCACAGATCACCGAAGCCTTCAACTACTTTGTTAGACAACTTGTTAGACGCCTATTAACTCAGACGAAGCATTTTTGCGAGATATTGATAGCTTCCAAGACTAATACTGTATTCAGCTAATCAAATAAGCTCTTCCTAACTGATACTATCTATTGGGCTCATGTCGTCTTTTTTTGCAACCTCCCTTTTGCTTCTCCCTTTCACAAGCCTCCCGACAGACCCTGAACCTTTGACCAATTTCCGGCATTAGCTTCCCCTAGCGACGCTATCTCTTCCAATCGAATCGTTTGACTTTTCCTATATCGTTTATTTCAGTCTATTTTTTCGGACTCTAGGATGTCTTCAAAACTAGTGTTGTTAAGTTTCAAACTTAACTTTGCCTCCCTCAATGCTTACCCACAACCAAGACCGAGTAGTCCCTGCTTCTATGTACAGCCCTGCCCTTTTTCGAGAGTGTTTAGGACGTTCCGAATATTTCCCCCTTTACTTTTAATTTTGTGATCCCTGACTATTCATATCGATTAATGATACTTTGTGGTTAAAGAACCCCTTCAGGGATGGTCCTCCTCTGTGTCTCTTTATCCTTTTTTTTCTGAATTTGAGCAATACTTGATCGAAATTCGGAAGCGCTGCCATTGCCTTCACCTACATATTTCGATGCCTTTGCCGTCTTCGATTATGCTCTCCTTTAATGTAGGCTCCGCCCATACCAAACTTGACTCAACCGCATATTTAGGCCCTTTCAGAGCCGCACTTCGCAACAGGGAAATACATAGACAGAAATGTCTCTTATGAACAACGACCCATCGCTTTTCCAAAGCTATTGTTAAGTAGGGGGTGCACTTCATACACGCATGGTCACGGGTACGAATCCCGGGTCGAAAACCTAGGCCAACCAAGCGTTTGATCCCTTCGGGGTTAATCGGCACCAGATTCGTCTGGGATGATCAAAGCACTGATTTGTACGTCGCCCGGCCACCACATATCAGCGTATAGGCCACACATGCATTCAATACGCCACTAAAATTTCAGTGAAAGTCGAATGTGTGCGCTCATCCCTCAGATGCGGTTGATTGACGCTCCACGACTCAAGAATTTATTCTTTATACATTTTAATGTCGATTCGTTTCAGCTACACTTGTATTGCATCTAATATTCACGGACGAATTGAGCACACCGCACGAATTCATCTAGTGAGCAGGTTAGTCTTCGATTTTTGCCTATTTCTCTCTAAATACTGAATATGGTGTGATTTCAATCAATTCTAGTGTACCGCCCAATATTTACGATGGTCCATCTCCGCAAACTGTCAAGCTAGGACAAGAGGTCAGTTGAAATTATCAACTGGCACTTCAATTTATGATCCTACATAGTTGCACGAAGGCGAGAGTCCTGTCACTATTGCTGGCTGACCACTAGGGCACATAGATGAGAGAGGTTCAGCTGGCAATAGTTGTCCTTACATGGTTAACCATTCTGAGCAAATCTATAGCACTGAATTTTCTCACCAGATCGATTTACATGCACGTACGGTTCAGGTCACCTTCGCCTGTCGTGCTCGTGGTGTTCCTAGACCAGAAATCACTTGGTTCTATGAGGGTTCAGTTATTCCTCATATCAAAGGACGTTTCAGGGTAAGTGATCCAATTTTAATCGGCGATTACTAGTAGACATCCAGTGAAGACTCTAAGACCTCATCACTTTTCTCGACGGTGTGATATACTTCCCGATTGATCACTTACCATCATTTCTCCCTATCGCTTAGTATGAACCCTTGGTTTCCTCTAACTCAAGTGCCTCAGTATATTAATCCACTTCCAGTTTGGCATTGGTTAAATACTATTTTCGTAAAATTGTGCTACTTTTATGAACCCAATTTTGGGTGATGTGTGCATGTACATAACATCCATAATCTCTCATTTGCACCTAATTCATGAACTCCTAAGCTTACCGGTAAGATCTGGGTAGAGGCGGTGCAAAACAGTTCTCACTATCCCAACGCGTGCTCCTCGTTTGAGCCTCGAATTGATACTCGCCTAGACCAACGAAGCCTTCTATCCCTCCGATGTAGGTTATTTGTTAACACATTCGTCTGGGAGGATAAAAACGCTGACAAACTATACATTGGCTGACCATCGTATGTCATCCGTATATACTCATACGCATCAATACACCGCTACTTTTCTGAATGGAAGCTTTATGCAGGGCGCATCCCAGGAAATGGGAATGGTTGATGAAGGGACCTTCATCCCTCAGTTTTTATAAATGAGGTTTTGAAACGGGTGGGGTTGAGCAGTGGTTCAAAGCATATGCTCATGGGATCTACTGTAAACAGGGTTCTTTTTATTTTTCTCATCATGCGAGGATTTTGATAGATGGGTCGCAAAAATTCTGCTGCTGAGTTTGAGCTGTCCACCAAAGTCGATTTCGAAGAAGCGGGAGCTACATTATGCTAAAGAGAAGGGATGTTGTTGTAAAGAGAGGAATTTCGAGATTATTGCTCGTTGTTTAGGTTTCAGATGATGGTACTGAATTGACGATCACGAAAGTTAATCGTCAAGACGAAGGCGTCTATTCTTGTATGGCAGGCAATAGTGTTGGAGCCATGATGGCCGATGCAAAGCTCACCGTCGAAGGAGATTTCGCCCGCACTGTAATTTCCCAATTTCTTTGTTTTTCTAAAACATACTGTGTAGTCACTGAACGAATTTAATTCTGTCAGCTCCCAAGTGAATTCGGAGTGCCTTTTATAGGTGGATGCGTTCATAGACGACGCCACGCTGAGATCAATTTCCACACAAGCAAGAGATAACGTGAACAGGTAGTTTTGTTAACTGCTGCATTATCACCACAGTACGCAGTGCGAAAGTCTCACGAGGTTGGCGATTCACGGACAAAACTAGCCTCGGACGCGACTCGAACCCGTACTTGTGCTTTCCGGGCTGCTAATCAGTTCAGGGCTGAATTAGTCGACCGGCTCATCACGTTCTACGTGTGAGTGCTGATAAGCTATGGCATATAAGCTATTGAGAAGGCGAGGGCAAGCGGGGTTCAGCAGTGTAAGGGATAGAGCACGGTGCCCGGAAAGAACGAGTACGAGTTTGAGACCCGTCCGAGACTGAGGTTTTGTCCATAAATCGCCATTCTTATAAACAGGTAGTACTTCCTGAGAAGCGTTCTCTGAACAAGAACGAGAGCTCTTGATGTCCTAAAGGTCTCTAGTCACTTTTTAAAATTATTGATATAATTTTAAAAAAGTGACTAGAAACCTTGTGGTGGGGAAAGAGTAGCTGAACTCAAACTGAAAGTTTTTTCTCAAAGGAAGTTTCGCAAGACTGTGATTTGTTTCCTTTGATTCATATCGTTTTCTTTGCTTCTGATTTTGGAGTTCGCTTCTGTTTGTTTATTATTTTTGCAAGGTTCCTTTTGCTCACTTCTTATTCAAAGGTAATATTTTGCTTCGAAAAGATAGATTTTCAGGGCTGTAGACAACACGCGCGTCCAGTTGTCGCAGGATCGGGTCTCCGATCCGGAGGATCTCAAGAGATTGTTCCGGTTTTCGATTCCGGCTCAGGTGAGGAATACATGGATCATTTCATGTCCATGGTCATTGGGGACGTCATCAAGTTAGATACCTTTCCATGGATTTGATGATGTACGCCTTTTTTCTTCGTACTACATCTACCCATCAACTCAAAATCGTGAAATCTTGGCAATAGTTCCAGCACTAGTGCAGGGGCCAGAATCTCAGCAAAGAAATTTTTCAAAGTTCGGTCTTACAGGGAGTAGAAATTTAATTGATTTCAGGCAGTTGAGCTGAGCAAAGCTCGTGACATCTACGAAGAAAGCGTGCGACTCGTTCACGAACACATCCAAAGAGGTTCGTTCGAGCAAGCTCCAGTAATTTTGAAACTTTCGAATGACAAAGTTCAATTCTTTTGTCTTCTTCGGTATTATTTGATGTGAATGTAGCAGTGCTGACAAAGAATATACCACTAAGAAGCAGAGAGTTAGAGTGCTTAGGTTTCGATAGCGCGATTGGCAAGATCGTGAGGTTATGGTTACATGACCAAGTTAGGATAGAGACAGGCGATTTTGCCATATCCAGATAACTCATCACCCTTACTATAGCTACAGTCTTCTCAAGACTCTCTCACAACCACAATTACACTCTTTTATTTCATTCTGTGATCGAAACATTCTTAAACCCTTCATGGCACTTGGATATGTAAGCAGGAACAATTGTGCGCTGTTTGGAAATCAGAAGTATGAGTCTGAGTCTTCCCCGCGATCGAAATTTTGTCCCTTACCTCAGTACCTCAGCAAAATTGCGACGAGAAATACAGTCAATTCCACCCAACCTTGAAATAATCTCTACGCATCGCCTCGAAATTTCATATGTTTCTGGGCTGAGCACTTTCTCCATTTCCTTCGATTGGTCCCCTTTTTTCTTCATTCATTACAATTTACTGTTACAGTGAAGCCTCACTCCCTAAATTATCATTCTGTAGAAAGTGCCGACCTAGAGCTTCTTCTCACTTCATGAGTTCCCATGTCAGCGAGACAATACTACCCTACCGAAAGTATACCAAACCAAGGTTTCCCCTAAACTTCTGAATCTCTTGTTTAACAGTTGTTCAGGATGAATGGTATTACTGTGTAATTGTTCCGATTATTCTTTATTTTAGCACTTTAGTGAGTCATTATTGTTCCTAATATTTTTCTCCAATAAGTAGTTTATAGTATGTGCCTTGCATATGCCCATTTCTCCTAGACCCTTGCTGAACTTTAGGACTTCGCCTCCCTGTGGATAAGCTGGCACCAAAGAATGTTTCCTATGAAGCCGTGCTGGCCCCATCACACGTTCAAACTCTCATGGAGCTTTCCGGATGTCAAACTGGGCAATTCAAGAGTGCCTGTAATGATCTGTGCTACCACAATAAATACAGGTGCGTGGAATTTCTCGGGTTCAGGCACGAAACGGCCTAAACTTGTCCAAAGACAGCTAATCGATGTCATTTTTACAGATCCTACGATGGTCAATGCAACAATTTCGAACATCCGATGTGGGGAGTGTCACAGATGCCGTTACTTCGACTGTTGCCACCAATTTATGAGAACGGCTTCAGTACACCGGTCGGATGGGAAAAGGGACGGCTCTACTACGGATATCCCAAACCGAATCCACGTGATGTAAGGAATATCGATGACCTTTAGTCAGGATCTTCCCCTTTTTTCTTTTTTTCATTTACTTTTCTTCATCGAGTTTCTCCCGAAATCGCTCTTTTGAGGGCTTCGTCACAGTCTGACATCTCTGACTTCGAAATTAAGCTTTCTGAACCTCTCCAACTTTAGTTTTCTATATTCTTCTTGCCTTCGTTATCTTGACCGCTTTTCCTTGCTTTTTCTCATTCTTATTCATTTTCTTTCCTCTCTCTTTTCCGTAACGCCGCTGTCAACCTCCTCCTTCTTTCCTTTTATCATCTGCTCTCGGAACCTTATTTTTCTCAATTCCCTCTACCTTTTTCTCCAGTGCTTTCGCGATTCATTGGAAACCATTCAGGTCTCACGAATACTTGTGGCTACCGAGTCTATCACTCCGCACTCGTACCTATCAGCGATGGTTATGCAGTGGGGTCAATTTATAGGTGAGCCGTACCTTTGAAACCTAAGGTTAAACTTCGATCCCGTTGTTTTCAGATCACGATCTAACCCACACTGCTACGGCGCTTTCTAGACAAAGCTATTCATCTGGAGCTATCTGCAATAAGACGTGCGAGAATCTGGATCCTTGCTTCAATATTCCCCTGTCACCCAGTGATCCTAAGCTGCATACTGGAGTGTATGTTTTGTCTTTTTCAGCCATTCCCACAATTCCTGCAGGTCCTGTTCATCCGTAGTTCGAACCGTCATGAGCCCAATCTGTGTTACGTTCCTTTCGAGTAAAGACCAGATGATGGGAATTAGGTACCCAGGTCGCAAAGTTAGTGTGTAATTCTTGCTTGATGTTCTTACAGATTTGTGCTGCTGTCACTGTCCCTCTGCAGTAAGGTCAAAATGATACTGGAATCGTTTACTCAATGATATAAACGAAAAACCTACAAGATGCATAAAAGTTGTTCGATTGTTGGGTAATGGATATAGCAAGCACCGTTGTTGACTTTGAAAACCATGGCCTATCTCGGTTACGAGGTGGGAAGAGGCTGGACCTGTAACTCCATAGAAGACAAAAATCAAACGATGTTATCTGTTCGGCGGGCCACCCTTAATGAGAGTCGATTAATATACTTATAAATTTCAGGCATCAAAAGTATCCATGCATCGAATTCGAGCGAAGTGGTGCAGTATGCGGTAGCGGAGAGACGTCGTTGATTTTCCAGCGTGTCACATACAGGGATCAAATGAACATTGTAAGTAATCGCTGAGGTAGAGTATACACTTCAAGTTGGCACGAATGTCGGCTACAGGGACGGTGCCATCGCACGGCTCGAAATGTCGTGGCGCGCAAGGGAGTAAGGTAGTGGGAAACAACTAGAGCCTGTAGGGTTTAGCAGAGGCCATAGAGGGAGTCGCGCTCGTTCGCTTCGTTCTAACTGAAGCACTCCAAAAATGTCCGGTGCTGTCTTCCAGCAAGCACCATTTGCCACACCCTGTAATCTGTGGGTATCGTCGGAGTAGCAGCACCTAAGACAAACTAGCCTCCCTTCAGATTTTAACAAAAACTTTGATAGTCTGGATTGTTAGAAAGGACTTGACCTCAAGTCCCACAGAATCACTGCTTTTAGAACTCGTAAAGGCGAAAGCCGCCTTAGTAACTACCGTCCCAGCTGCAGTGTTGTGGGTAGCACTTGGGGATTGAAAGAATGGTTATGAAAGACTGCCATCATTGGCGGAGGGTGGCTAGTGGCAGAGTTCTAAGAAGGATTATCACTGATGGTGGGAACATAACCAATAAGTGCTACCTAAAAATGACGCTGTTTCTTGAACGCTCCCATTGTACTCTATACACATCGTACAAAACCTGTAGGTATGTAACTGTAACTACAGTCTTTTTATTTTTGATGACGCTTAATTCCAGATTACTTCCTACTTGGATGGTTCGATGATTTATGGCAGTACAGAAGTACAAGCATTGGAACTTCGAGATCTTTTCGGTGATCATGGATTACTGCGGTTCGATATTGTGTCAACGTGAGTGCTCATACCTTCTGATCTTTTAGTAAGCACGAAGTGAACTTCGGCTAAGGAAAACCAGCCACTGATCACAATTTCTCTTCACACCAAGAGAGTTGGGATCATACCTTAAAGATTTTTTCTGATTTGGAATTATTTTTGCTAACAGTTGGGAGCATTACATTCCGAGAACAGATACTGCAAGTGGTCAAAATTTGGAAGTCCGCGATTATTTTGCATTCTCACCCCCTCCGTCACATTCCTATTCCAACTTCAAGAATAAAGTCTGTGCCACCTCAGAATATACTTATAAACTTCCTATTGTAGCATGAATAAATGTACTGTCAAGCTTGGATCATAGGATGAAGAAGGAGAAAAGGGGATGAAAATTTTGCGAATTTATTTTGTAGCATCAGCCATCCTTCGCCACCCATGAATCTACAGTTGTATGTAATCCTTCAGAAACTCTGCCACCAGTGTGCTCTTGCGAATGCTGGCAGTCCTTGATAGCTATACTGTGATCTGATGACGTGCTTTCCTATTTAGGGGACAAAAACCGTACCTGCCATTTGAACGCGACTCGGACATGGATTGTAAGCGGAACTTCTCGCAAGAGAATCCGATACGGTGCTTCCTTGCTGGTGATTTGCGTGCCAATGAGCAGGTTAGTGCGGAGCGATTCGGTGCATTTAGTAAAACAACTATTTCTACAGTTTTTGCAGTGGTTTCCAAGTTCATCGAAATTAACACATTCGGCACTATAAAAGTTCTAACTTCTGAATAGTATCAGCACGTTAACAGTTAGTTGTCCAAAAGAAATGAATAGGCAAAAATTGATTTCCACTCATTTATGTCCATTAGTGGTTCATATTCATAATACGTTTGTGAAGTTTGTTCAACTTACTATCAGAGTCAGCAACTGTAGGAACTGAGTTCTTCCTCTTGTGGAGTCAGTCCGATGACATATGTAAATACACCAGAGGAGAGTGAGAAAAAAGGGTCTTTTCACCTGAGTACTTGTACTGTACTGTGACGTCATGCATTGATTTCTCTGCCATTAACAAGAGGGCTGTAAAACGTCCTCATGTTAGTGGCAGAGAAATTAATTTTGGGCTTTGATTTTTCAAAATAAATATGAGGACCTGCAAAAAAAAACAGTGAAGGAAGCACTTTTTTCTCTTCCACATCTTTACCTTTGTACTTATCTTCTCGTTCCACACAAAAGTCTGAACAGTAATACATAAACAATATAAATACTGCCTCCAAAAAATTTTGACTAGAGCGCCTTCAAGGGATACTGAACTAGAGCTACTGCTTACTCTACTGACAACGAGTAGTAATACTTTCAGCTCGGTTTGACTGCTATGCATACACTTTTCCTTCGTGAGCACAATCGAATAGCTGCCAAGCTGCTCGAGTTGAATGTGAACTGGGATGGAGAAACGATTTTCCAAGGCACGTCTTATTTCTATTCCGCAATTATTCTCAGGACAATTCTAAAAAACGTTTGCATTTGCAGAAGCGCGCAAAATCGTTGGTGCTATTATACAGCACATAACTTACAGCGAATGGCTTCCGACCGTACTTGGCAAGGTGAGAAACAAGATCAAAACCATTTTATCAAATTGGCAAAAAAATAAATACCGACCCAATCACGACCCGTCGTGTTTGGAACTAATGCTTTTTGTCGTCATTCATTGGTTATTGTATCGTTCATACAGTACTGAGTCTTCAGTCTTAACTAAGGAGAAGGGGAAACATGGGTACTGGATAGTTTAGAGCGGAGATAGGGCAGCGCTAATTTGCGTACTACCACTCCATGTGCAGTTCCATGATTGTCAAATGCAAGAATGATCCCTCCTTAGTCAAGCATGCCTTCCATCCAGACACTGTCGGTTAGTTGGTGCCAGGGTTGACTGAGAGTATGAAAAGCTCTGACTTGTGTATCGGTCCCTGCAACTCTTTGGAAAGGTCACATATGAGCACAGAACGCCTTGCCGATCCTGAGTGGAAAGCGCGAACACCCAATACCATGTCCCCCGATAGTGCAGGTAGCCAAGTAACATCGTGGGAAGAGAGGAATTCTCCTATCGTTCTCGGTAAATGAGCGATTCAACGACATTCAGTCGTATTTAATCTGATCTAGTCTATTCTAGATCGGCTACAATGAAATGATCGGCGATTACGGTGGTTACAATCCACATGTTGATCCTTCAATATCGAACGCATTCGCGACAGCAGCCTTCAGGTGAGAGTAATTTTCGAGACGGTTTTTTTATTACACTGATGAGCACAAGGCCACAGCAGAACCGCAGACTGCTCAAGCGCAACGGTCCATCCTGTGATTACCAGTTTCCTTCATGAAAATCATCTTAAATTGGAAAGTAAGAGATAAGACATAAAATACCAGCTACCCTACTACTTTATGTCAGCACTTTTCAATTCTTCAAATTGAGGCGGAATGCGGAAGCATGGCGCCTTCGCTTGCATCCAACAAATTTTCTGTTAGGCAGCAATAGGCTACCTACTGTTGTTTTGAAACAGATTTTTCTTACTGTTTTTTTCCTTAGCAAGCATGTTGTCGCTATATCGACCCCAACCAACATTATCGTATCAATACTAACCGATACTTTCAAGCTTCAAGATGTAAAAACATGGCCAATTCATGTTCTTTTCCGAAATATTATTTCATTTTTCAAATATCATCTCTGAATCCCTGCAGGTTCGGTCACACTCTCATCAATCCCACACTGTTCCGTTACGACAAGGACTTCAATCCGATCAAGGATGGACATATTTCTTTGCATAAGGTATGGTTAGTAGCCTTCTCTGCAAGAAAAATTGTGATTGTCCGGAAGACTTAAACAGAACCGAGGAACCCTGTGCTTGCCTATATGAAGAAGTTTGAGCTTTTACAAAAGTGATCCAGGTCAAAAAGTCCACTCGAGAAGTTCTATCTACAGAAATTTTTAGCGTCAATGTTACTTTCAACATCAAAAACAAATGTGAAATAAATTGGAGGAGCTTGGGAGAGTGGCTGTGAGAAGTGCATGGGATGCTAATGCACCAATGGACATTTTCATAAAAGAGAATACCAATAAGTCGTTGCTATCGGCAATGCGAATACCTTTTCTGCCTTTCTTGAGTATAGATCTCAGTCAGTTATTGGTGTGGGAAAAAANAAAAAATGTCTGCATTGGATATTTCCCAAGCCGCCTTTTGTCACCTATCATTGTTCTGTGGGACCCGCAATTATGAATGAAGTCAACAGAAGTTCATCTTTACTACTACTTACTGATAAGTGTGGTCCCGTTCCTATTTTTGATACCTCTCTCCCATTTTCCTCTCTCCCAACGGGCACGGGGACACTGCAGAGTCGGGTTTCGGTTTCCGGTGTGCGCCGGAGTAGCGTTATCGGAAGAGTTCGGCACTTGAAGTATGTAGAGTCTCGTGGTTTGTACTAGGAACCCATTAACAATAGATGTTATTTCTGTCCTGATTGAACTGTCATCTGCTCTTTTCAACTTTATTTCAAAGTTCTGACGTGTAATCGTTTATATTGGGTTGTAACATAAGTTCGTAGAGTTTTTCCACGAAGATTTATTTGAAAAAATCTTTGTAAAATAACTCTGACGCAAAACGCTACGAAGTTATGTTGCAACCCAATCCTTTGCTATATATGCAGGAACGTACATCAGATACGTTTGTCTCCCCTGCAGGTGATTCCGCTTTCTATCATAGAGACCTTCCCTACTACCGAATATCTAATTATAAGAACAAAGCGAACATGTGATACGAGTAGCGTACCTATTAATACATCTCAGCAAGCAATGAAGTGTAAATTCTATTTTTGTACGAGTGCACATCTAGGACATCAGCTATTCAAAGCACTGATCTTGGTATCCATATCATTAGCTGTTACAGCGAATTGCTAAACCACTAGGTTTGGTTCTGACCCCTGACCGTGTTCTTCTTAAAGCTGGTTGATTGTCAATGGTTTACGATTATATGGTTTCAGTAAATTTTGCTTGTGACTCTCAAGAGCGTAGCTCTGGACTGTTTTGTGAACTCTAGGGAGGACAGAAAGCTCAAATCTCGCAGTAATATTCCGAAGGACTTCTGCTATCCAACCCGGAGGAGCCTATCAAATATTGGAATACACAGGCTTCCTGGTCCTGCATAGCTCTTCCAGAGGATGTTATGTAGTTGTAGTCAAAATCTAATGTTTATTTTAGGCGTTCTTTGCTCCTGAACGACTATTGGCCGAAGGTGGTATCGACCCGCTTGTACGAGGATTGTTCGCTTCTCCATTGAAGATGCCTATGCCAAGCCAACTTCTTAACATGGAACTCACCGAAAAGCTGTTCGACCGCTTCCATGAAGTTAGTAGCAGAGTGGGGCAGATTGGAGAATTACAAAGTATAAGGGAGAAAAACGGGAATTCCCTTCAAGTGTAAGTTTTTACGGAATGCTAAGGAGCTGCCGTTCAAAATAAGAATGGACAAAAAGGCGAGATAAGTAAGGAAGCTGTGAAAGAGAAACGTATATGAGAATTGGGAACAAAAAGAAGCACTGGGTCACAGAGATGATCAACTGGCTCAGATCAGGTCAGATAAGTAAGTATTATTATTTCGACAGTGAATGATTACTTCTGATCTGAGAATAAGAGGGGAGTGTGTTGACACGCAAGTGATGAGAAAGGCTAAGAGATGTATAATTGCAAGTACGAGCAACTATACAGTCAAATTGATGCTCAGGGAAGCAAGGAAGGTGCCCTGAAATGAATCTTAGGATTTCGGAGTACGTTCTCGCATGCAAGAAATTACTCTCGTTCAGGTTGCTCTAGACTTGGCGGTGATGAATATTCAACGCGGACGAGATCACGGTTTACCAGGGTGAGTAATCCACTTCTCCCGTGATATCTACAGAGAACTTCACGATTACATAATATTTTTACTTATATGTGTGATCGTCTGCCGATCACCCACTCGTGGGAGACGGACAGTAGGAACGGTTTTGTATCGAATCGATCCGCCGCACGCGGCTGTCGCGGACCATTTGCCTCACTATAGCAGCTCCAGCGTTCTTCATATAGCCGAATCGCTATGCGNTTATTACTTTTGACATGATTCTACTGTTAGTTCTTTTGTTCCTGTCTTTCTTACTTGCTGCTGCATCCTGCTACATTCCTTCGCGCGCAACGTCTCTCTCGCCGCAAGCGCCGATTTCGTTCCTACTGCAACATATTCCCCACTGGGTCCTAGTTGTTTCTAAGTTAGAGTATTCCAAGGCATAACCATCTCAAAAATCTGGAAGGAATAAAGTGACAGTTAAAAGGCACGAAGGCTTGTTGCGTTGAGGGATAACTAATCAGCGCGTTGCGAGTCAACTAGCAAAGAATGGCCCCGCATTTGGGAGGGTCTAGAATTCCCGCAGTACACTCTAACATCAGAATTGGCAGAAAATGTGTCAAATGTCAATTTATTTTATCAACTTCGGCCCACTCTATCCTCCATAATAATAATCCTTGAACCGTTTCTCTTTTCCACGAAAGGCAATATTCCTTTTTTTGGATTTCACTTCTACTGAGAGCCTTTCAGTTACACTGAGTATCGCCGTTTCTGTAATCTCTCTGTACCCCAAACATGGGATGATCTCGCTGCTGACATTCCGGACGCTTCAGTCCGTGCAAAGATGAGGAGCCTGTATGGAGATCCAGGTTCGGCTTTTTGTTGACAATAAACAGCCCGCTATCGAAAACTTATGCACTATTTATAGCTAATGTCGATTTATGGGTTGGTGGTATTGCGGAACAGCGTCTACCGGACGCATTGATGGGACCGACTTTCGCCTGTATCATCGGCGATCAGTTCAGGCGTCTGAGAGATGGCGATCGATTCTGGTATTTTTTATTTTTGAAATTACAAATTTGACCATTTTATCCCGATGCCTTTTCCACGTATCTTTCGTTTTCATTGGTTGAATACTAAGAAAAATGTAATTGTTTACAATTAGCTCTGTGGCTTCCTTCCGCTCATATGAGCTTCACTCAGGTGTGTCTTGAAGCTGGGCGACTTTTAAGGTAAATTAGGATAGAACTGCCATTTCGCGAAATGCGCTTAAGAGCAGGAAGGGATACTCTCTGCTGAGCTTTGCTGTTGACTACAGTGGGTATGTGGAATGAGGTCTAGCGATGACTAACAGCGAAGTTCTCATTATTATGTGCACAGGTATACATCACCATGACCTTCACCATTGGAATTCATGGGACAATAGTTACGGTTTGTAATCCTTCTTCTACGCGCTCAAAGGTACAGTTCATGGTGAAAAATAATAGTTTCCCTGATTTTTCTTTCGAATGAAGCTGTGACCACGAGGATAGCACACAGAGCGCTGTCGGGTGAAAAAGCGGTATAGATAGGGCCTGATAAGAGCCCTAAAATTGGCTAAGCCGACATCTACCCCATCCTACTACAATGTAGAGGCTGTAGAGGTTGCACCATTCACACATGGCGCACACGTTACACTCGGGCAACTTACTGTAGCTAGCTGTACGCCATGGCGCACACATTTGAACGGCTCGTCCAAATACAACTTCCATGCAACTTTTTCTACACATTATCGCATAACCCCTAGATTGAATACAATTTCAAGGCTTCACACTTCTCCTAACACGCCGATTTTCGCGTTTTTTTTTTCGCCGCTTTTGCACTTTTCTGAACTATCACTTTCATTGCTCGTCTGAAATTACATACCCCAAAATACCGTGAACTGGGCCCTAATACATGTTGCACAGAATAGTAGGGACGTTTGATTGCGTATGCAGCCATTACAATGATTTGCTAGGCCTACCTATCACTTGGAAGGCATACTAAATCCTGAATGAAGAAATCCAAGGATTTATGCGGGTTATATCCCAGCACCTCCCGTTTAGCAGCACTTCTTTTGACACAATCCCACCCAATTATTCAGTGGCATGTCTCAATAACGTCATTGATGTAATACGCCTACTCAGGTACGAAAATGATGGCATCTTCACGAAGTTGCAACTCCAGCAAATAAAGAAAGCTTCATTAGCTCGGATATTCTGCGACAACGGCGACAGTATCGATCGTGTGCAGGTGGGACCACTACCTATCTGAGCTACTATTGTAGAGTGTCGTGTCGCTGTTATGAGGAATTCGAAGTCTCTACGCATATGACGTTTCCCTATCGCGACACCTCATTCTATGTACCATTTGTTATTTCGGTTTATCACAAGATACACGAAATCTGACACTGTTTTATTACATTTTAGCGCAACGTTTTCTTCTATCCGGGTAACTCAACGAAGCAATATGGACGGTGTGAAAACATTCCTGAAATCAACTTGAACATGTGGATGAACTGCTGCGACACTTCATGCAGTTTATCTCCGCCAACGTCAAGGTCCGACATCTGCTCTATTCAAACAGATATTCACTTGCTTTTCTGAAAACTTTTGACACCAGTTCTGGCTTGTCTTTTCAAAGTCTATTTGTGGATAACAAGTGTTCGGGCTCTGTTGGGCTTCCAAGCTAATCTACAGGGACTCATAAATTTTCAAAAATTCCGAGCAATATAGATGTAATTCATCAATGTCAATCTCCTGTAACTAACATTCATGTGGTTCGTGGCTGGGTTCTTGCAAGAAAAAGGATCAAGAAATAAGCCGATTGCCTACCCTTTCAACTTCGCCTTTGCTTCCGAACCTTTTTTATTCCCTTGCTCTAGAACCACCACCAAGCCGCCGTTAGGTAGCCAACGTCAGGAGCAGCGTAGAAGCGCCAAGAGGATTCACTGAATAATTTAATGAAACAAAATTATCGGAATCATCGAGTGTTGGTGAATATGAGCTCAACCTTGCTGTCCACAACCCCTAGAACCAGGCCACTTCCTCTTGCTACTGAGGCTCGCAAGCGATCTCTAGCGTTTTTTAGCGAAAGCATTCGAAAAAAAAGGATGGCGTAGGAGTATTCAGCAATTTTTCAAGTACCAGGTTGTCGTGGGTGAGTGAAGAAGGCCCGACAAGCTACTCGAACATAGGCGTCCGCCTCGAATGGTTACGTTGTACACGGCCCATCAATTTCTAAGCCAGTCCAAAAAGTCGTAATATTTATGAATCCCGATCAAGCTAATTGCTTGGATAGCCGATGCTTGTCCAATTCTTTTTGAGAAACTTTTCTGGACTAACAATTGAATAAATGGAGTTGATAGTACCCATTATCACCTTCAGCAAGACACACTAGTTCCACACAGTCTAATTGAACGCTACGCAGCCGCGCGCGTCTAGGGCATGCGATTCGCGCGGTCGCTTCGCACTTGTTCTCTATGTAGCCGCTACTACTAAAAAGTGTTTTTTGTAGCCGAAAACGTCGCGCACACAATTCATGTGATGTGAATGGCGAGAGGCGACACCATGGTGATCACTGGAGTGAAGACAAATGCACCACTTGCAAATGCGATGTGAGTTGCTTTCTTCTCAACAAGTTCTTTTCCAGCTCGCTCTTGTGAGCGCTAAACTCTTCCTGAACAGGCCGTTTTTCTCAATGTCTGAGTATCCTAAAGTAGAAATTTATAATGTCCGATGGTCTCTATTTTCAGCATGGCAAAGTTTGGTGTTCAGTGAGGGAGCATTGCCACGACTAGACCGCAATTTTTATTTAAATTATTTTATGATTTATTGTGCATGACATTTATTAGCGTGCTTTGATTCTGATCTTTAACACATGCTGGTTTTTATTTAATAGTTATCACTGATTAATGCAACCTGAACGCGTTCGCTATTCTTGACAGCCGAACACGCTGCGCGACCGCGCGCTCGGTTGTTACGTGTTTCGGACACAGTCAGGTCATTGTGATGCATCCATGTGTTTTTGTGTTTAGCCATTCGTGTGCGTGTATGTAAGATTTTTTCATTGAGAAATGATGTTTTTAGTTGTTAAATCATTCAATTTGACAATATGTACTACTATACTGGCTATTGACATTGGAATGAAAAGAGACAATCGTAGATTCAGGAAAAACTGGCTTAGAATCGACTAATTGGGTTAATCGGAATCCTTGCAAGCAGGAAGTGAAGTCACGTTGAGGCATATCCAACTAGACATATCGCCACATTGTTCGAGAGAGGAAATCGTCCAAGAAGATTCAGGTTGATACTACCGGAGCCACAGTAGGAGCAGCTGGTCATTTTCTCGGCGGGCAGGGCAACAATGCAGTTCATTCCAACGCCTCTTTGTACTTCCGCAGTTCTTCTTGTGTTCGACTCCATGGTCTCGTTGAAATCAGTCGTGTTTCAGTCTTTTCCTTCTTGCAAGTGAGAGAGGGCAGTTTGCACACAGAGGCGAACATCGGGTGTGAACACGCTCTGGAAATCAGCAATGTAAGGGGTGGGTCTGGAACACTGATTGAACATGAGGTCTGACTTACCGCTTGTTAGCGTCCTCCCGAGTTTTGCAGGATCGCCTGCGAGGATCACTGCTTCGAGATCGGAAACCACGGATAGCATCTGAAAGAGAATTGTGAATGCTAGGGAATTGTGCTTTTTGAAAAATCACAATTTCAAATTCCCGCTATTTCGTTTACAAATATGTCTCTTGGTTCTTCATCGAGCTGGTCGCTGGTCGAGTAGTTCAAGGCGTGATAGTCTAAGGAGTGGTCGGACGTTTGGAATAGAGCGAAATAGCGCGTCCCAAAATGTTTCGCTCCCGGGTGGGCTCGAACCACCAACCTTTCGGTTAACAGCCGAACGCGCTGCCGATTGCGCCACGGAAGCACGTGCAACACTCAATACGGGCACTCTATGAGTGATAAGGACAGGGCACCACGCCAATTGCACTGATGGAGAGGAGTTGTGAGCAGATTCAGTGAAATAGGTTGTAAACATAAATGAACCTATTGACCAATTGGTACATATTTAGTAAAATACGTTCCTTATCACCTCTCCTTTATTGCTTATATTGCCCCTTAACTATGTAAGTCGTATATCTATTGACTGAGAAGTATGTAAAAGTATCTCGGTAGGTCTTCCTCCTCGAAAAAATTTCAAACCGCCTCATGACTGTTCCTTCAAAATTTGAGAAAAGCCCTACATTTATAAAAACGAGGTTCTGGCGTTCGTTCAGTGGGCCGCCTCGAGTTGAACTGCTGTAAATTCTATTGTGTTTCAGGCTTACTTTATGCGTCACCCCTTTTCTAGTTTTGACTAGTGACAGGGTCCGAAACTTTCAAGATCGCCTATATTTGCGTGTAGCGAGAAGATTTGGTGGGAGTCCATTTTATGAGGCGCCATCTAGCGTCCTGTGATTTTGTATGTTATGCCCATGTCTCATAAAGTATAAAAGGATAAAGTGTTTGGCATCAATCATTCCCGTCTGAGGGATGCACCCCCGCACACTCGACTTCCACTCAGAATCATAGCGGCGTAATGAGTGCGTATGTGGCCTGTACAATGACTTGCGATGGCCAGCCGATGCACAAGTCAGTGCTTTTAGCCTCCCAGACGAGTCTGATACCAATCAACCGACCCTGGAGGAATGGAAGGCTCGTTTGTCTTAGGCGGATTCGTTCCGGGATTCGAACCCCTGACCCCGTGCTTGTGAGTGAGTGTGCACTTGCCACCATCGCCCCGGGAAAACCATTAATATTTTATATTGTTGCGGGGGAATCGTTTCTTGGATTGGGCACTTTGTTACAATGGGCTTACAAAATAATAAAAAGAAAACCATAACAACATGAAATAGGCAACAGGTGTGAGATGGGAAAACTAAAGTACATAGTCGTGGGGAAAAATTATTACATTGTGAAAATCACGCACTAACCGAAAGTGCAAGATTGACAACTTGCTTCAGGCTAAAAATTTACTAACTAAGCAGAGAAAACCTCTCTTACTTCTTTCCACCCCCTGTTTCTTGATATCACGCCAACTTAGGTGGTTTAAAGCAGTCTTAAGTACGCGGTGTAGGATCCACTGCGAGTGATGAAACCTTTATAGGGTGTTGAAACAAAACCACTTCTGGGTTTGTTGCTCCACAAGCGAAGGAATATCAAAGCCCTATTTGTGCCCTATCTAGCCCGTTTTTCGGCAGGACAATCGGCAGTGGGCTATCTTTGAGAGCTAGGGATTCGTCTCTGTGGGGAATCTCAGGAACAATTTTCATCTTAGATTGTGCCTTTAAACGAAGCCACTCTACCGGCGAAACGTGGAGGCTCGAAGAGGCTCCTTCCATCTTTGGCCCAAGTTGACAACTCTTCGATAATGGGGCAATGTACGAAGTTCGAAGTTTAAGCTATCGCATAATATATTTTCCTGAGTATTTTTTTTCTGATTTTTCGCTTCTTTTCACTGCAGTGGATGACAAACTTCAACGAAATTTTGAAAAACCATCCTGACGTCGCTACTACGTACCTTACCGCGACGTTCTTGTGTTTGGTTTTTTTGCGTTACTGCCATGATTGCGGAATTTACAAATACAACGATTTCATTCAAAAAAAAATTACTGTCCAGAGATGAAGTACTCACCGTCTATACTAAATTCTGCCTGCCGTTCTTTCTTGTTTGTGTCAAGAGTAAATGTACGATTCATGAACGAGTTCTCCTGCTCTAACAATTTGTTGGCGAACCTGAAAAAAAAATTGAATGTGAATGGTATGGCGGAGTAAGCAAGTAACAGTAGCTATAGCGATCAGTGTAGGATCAATTCCAAAATAATTATTGTGAGTTGTTAATCCAATGATCAAATATTCGCAGAAAAACTGTATTCTAAAGAGCGAAAATGCCAGTGAAGAGAATTATTTCCTCTTTACAAGGCAGAGCGCGCATTCAAGATCCCGGTCGAATAGGTTCACATCACAGGGGAGGAGGACAGTTCAACTGGTCTTGTGTTATCGGTTCGCCGCACGCGGCAGCCGCAGAATAGTTGCCTCGTTATTGCAGATCTAGCTACCTGCTTCATATAGCACGGTTATTCCATTATTATTCTTGGCGTGATTCTACTGTTACTTCTTTTATTCCCTGCATTCCTTAATCGCCGCGATGCTTCCGATCCTCCCTGCAACATTCTTTCGCGCGTAACGTCGCTTTCGCCGCGAAGCGATCATTTCGACTCAAGTGCACCACACCCCATCACAGCCTTTCAGATGAATTTTGGTGCTGTCACCCTCAAGGTTGTTACTGCCCTTGATACAATTCAACATGCTTAGGTAAGGGCTACAACTTTGAGTACAAACAATCAGTCTCCCTATTCATTCTCAGAACCCAGAAAGTACAGTTTTACAAAGGTTACTTCTCTAAATGAATGACGTCGAAAGCCTACATACAATTAGTGAAATACGATTCTTCAAATTGGAAAGCGACTCAATTCCAAGTACTCATAACTACATCATCCCTGAATTTGCGAGAAAGCTTGTGAGGATTTCAGTGGCGACAAATATGGCAAACCGTTCGGAAATTGGAATCTCTCACTCGGAAATCGTAATTTATCTCTTTTATTGTCAACAAACCCTGATCAACAATAATCCAGTCACCTGCCACTGCTTTCAGGATCCCCGATAGAAGTGCCGTGCGCGGCGTACCTTGAGAAACTGGGCTAANAAAAAAAAGATTTTGCTGTGTGCAAAGCGAGCGGAAAATTTTTAAAATTTTGTAAACGATTACTGTAGCTCAAAAGTGGTAGTATAGGCTGGTGAATCTTAGAGTGGTCTTACTTTCTAGGTGAATACGTCACAAGAACTTCCGATTACAGAAGTAAGACGGAAAGGGACGCTTTGACAGCAGTGAATGTCAACAATTACATAGTCGTTAGGAGGTGTAGAGGCGTAATTGCTGCGCTGAGCTTGGCTACCTGTATTAAATACTGTTTATACCATATGCTACTAGGACAGCTTCTGACCAACGATCGCCATAAGGCAAGCAGGGGTATGGAAGGCCATGGGACTGTAGATTCATTGAAGTCTACATTTCTTTCGACGCCGATCAAACCCACTTCTGAGATGCGTCCCCACGTTCGATTTCCATTTAGAATAGTAGTGGCGCTTCGAATGTGTGTGGGTGGCTTACAATGACTGTCTGTCACCCACCAATATTACGTAAATGCTTCTACTCTCTCAGACGAGTGTGACGTCAATTAAATGATCCCGGAGAGGTGGAAGGTTTATTTGGCCTGGGTGGGTATCGATTTGAAATGCAGTCACCAGAACATGCATGTGACAGTGGACGTCACTTGCCACTACTTCATTTCCTTCATTAACAATTTATGTGAATGAATAGGATGAGCTCATGACTGGAATTTTGTCGATTCTGAGGTAGCCACTCACGGAAGGCATATCAAAGCTGTTTATTCATATTACACTGTGGAAGATGCTCCTGCTGAGTCACAATACCAAAGGTCACACATCAACAGGCAGCTACTAGTCGTCTTTATTTCAATGACCTCGGAATCTTATCTGTTAAGACTCCTCTCTTACTGAAGGTTCTGAAGTCTGTTGGTTTGTGGTGGCCCGAGGTGGTGGATAGAAAGTAAAACGCGGACTGAAAACTATCATGCACCTGTTTTGAGATACTGGCAGACTTCGCAACTCCCTGCTTTGCCTGGTTTATACTTTTTGGCCTCCCACGGGACTAAATAAGCTGACGTGATGATGTGGTTAAGAGTGGTTGACCGCATGACTGCTCAGTTGGAAGTTTGCAGCTTAGGATGAATAGCTGGAGAACTTTGGACGGTACGGGATCTTCTCAAGTAAACAAATCTCTTATCTGTTATGAGATCCGCATGCGTGCCTTATGGGTATACCCATACCCAATTACAGCTTGTGAATACACTCAAGGGAATCCCAGTGCTTAAGACCGTATTAGAACTCTTTTTTTGTGAAGGTGAAAGAGTGCCCAGGGCTGCAGCTTCTGTATCGCTGGTACGGTATCTCTGGGCTGTCCATAGCAGAAAGGCACAGTCAATCTCACATCTTCAGTCAGAATAGTGATGAGCTATGCCACAGATTGTGCTACGGCAGAACATGGATCGCATGCTATTTCTTCCTAAACATAGACTTGGAAGACAAAAAAGGTGGATTCTCAAAATCAGGCAAAAGTCTGTACATCAGAGTACAGCCTGTAGAAAAAATGTAGCTTTGCCGGAGAAAAAATTGTAAATACAAAGTACTACCACTTCGAGCAGCTGTGGCAAACATTAAAAAGTCATACAATTACTCGAATACCTCGCGGATACACGAGTGAAAGGGCAACTTTTTCTCACTTTGTCATAAAAAATCCTTTTAACACTTATCACGTCAGCAGTGCACTTCGCAGAAGGCATTCTTTGAAATCCAGTTAGCAGAAAAGGTTACGATAACTCATCGATGAGGTCTGGTTCACTTTTCAGAAGGGTTTAGGCGTTTCCCGGAAGATCCCTTTCCCACAGAAACCATTTAATCGACTCCCATCTAGCATCAGAAAGGCTCTTTGGCTCTTAAAATGCTTAAATCAATGTTTTCAAACTCACAGACGAGTTCGATATCAACCAATGCAACAGGTGGGTATGGAGAGCCTGCTTGGCCTTGATAGTTTCAATCCTCGACCCTCTGAGCTTGCGTGTGATAGTGCGCATCCTGGCACCGCACTACCTTCTCCCCTACGATGCCACCGAAAGGTGCATTGTAAACACCAAGGGAGTTCATTGCCGACCCATAAGATCTCTTCAAAGTTTTTCGACGCTATATGCCTCGCCAAGTTAAAGCAACCTGTTAGGAGATTAACATGTTTTTTTTTCTCTTTTTTGGAAGGGGGAAGGTTCTTGACTGGAAATTTAACCGAATACTTGTATAGTGAGTTACCTCAAACGCAGCTCACCTGCAGGTATTCCCCAAGTGGGGACCAACTAACCGAGCTGATGGCATAAAGAATAGAAGCAGTGAAATCCATGTTGCCTCCGTCCGCCCTTTTCCCGCTAGGTCGCAGGCAGCTCCAGAGGTTCTTCAGAGATTAGGGACAGACGGGGCTGCTCACTCTTACCCATCACCTTTCCCTTGAATTCCCATATGCTCAGGAATGATCTGAGCTCTCGTTAAGTAAATGAATAGAAGTTATAGTTGAAGTCTTCCACACAGATATTTATCATTTGTTCGGCATCTTTGATTTGATAACTTTTACCAAAGGAAAGCAGTTCAGGTATGACGGACGAACAAGCGGAAGGAATAGGAGACGGGAGGATGGGAAAGAGTGTGCGCAATGCATAAACTATCTCATATATGTATATGGATACAGCCGTTTTGAGCTAAAGTTCCCAAATCATGCAGAAGTCGTAGATTGCGAAAAACATCCGTCAGGGATTCTATTTCATGTTGTGAAAAAGCAGAGTAATTAGATACTCACGAGAATGTTGTGGGCGTTGGACGTTCTGCCACACATGGAGACGGTGGAACAGCTTCCTTCATGAGCTCTGAAAGCAGGATATCACAGCGATGAAGCTTCGACACTCAAAATGAATCGAATGGTAGCGAAAAGACCGAAAGTTAAAGTAGTATGAAGAATACTCAAGCTCAGGAACGGAAAATTTCTAACTTGAGGTCCTTCAGGATCAGCCCTGTTCACCATCCCTAATATCAGTGTGGGTCAATAGACTTGGTAATAGACTGCCGGTATAGAACATAACTCCTACTTTTGACTCAAACTAAGGTTGTGGCTCTTAGAATGAGATCGGCTACCGTTTGAAACTTCCCATTCACTTTATTGCTGTGTATCTTTCCGCTTCTTGAGGTAATAACGTTATGACACTACGTATAGGAAGTCCTTAACACCCTTCACAGATGTATACCTGGTGGATTTGAAGTCACAGGGGGGATCAAGGGCTCTTTGAAGTTTCTATGCGTTAACTTTGCAGTTCTTGGGAAGTTTGAGTGACTTCGAAAAGAACCTTTTATGTTACCAATACGTGGCAGGCTACTTCTGTACTCCAACACCTCCATCGAAGCGCCTTGGAATTTTCACAATCAGCAACTTGTTACTGTACAAGTCACCTGAATGTTCCAAAAATCAACAAACGTTCGATTTGCTCAACTGATCTCAATGAATGCAGTGAACGATCGAATAATTGAGGATTTCCGGGAATTTAGAAAGCCAGGTTGCTTCAGGAAGATTCAAAAGAGTGAGTAGCTTAGCTATAACGGGCAGAATAAAAAATAGGAAACTGGTGGAAAATAGTTTTTTCAGTAGTTGTAGTTTTCCTAGATCTTTTATTATTTTTTTTTNTTTTTTTTTTTGATAGCTGCTTGCTGCGAAAATCCTTCAATGGGAGAGGGATACGGAATGTAAACGGCTCCCAGTGGTGAAAGGTCATAGAATTAACGGAAGAAGAAAGCTTTCCAAGACGCAGGTGATTTTTGAGCCGATGTGATTGGAAGAGCTTGCTTACTGATATCACAACATTCACACCACCTGCCTTGGCCTATTTACGTTGCTCTAAGCTCAAGTTTTGATTACAGATCATCTAACCATTAGCAGACTTTCACTATTGCTTAGTTACCGGTAATGGCGGGTGTAAATCTAATGGGGTTGTAAGCGGGGGTTGAGAAGGCCTCCAGATCCCTTAATCACCGTGCAATTGAATCGTTTTCTTATTTGCACCCTTGGAGTGGAGAGGTCAGTCAGAGCTGAATGTGCTTCTAATAATAGTTACTGATTTAGTGCATGGCTATTTGGGAAATCATCCTGTCCAGTAGAAGTGGTCAAAATGTTATAAATATGGAAATGTAAAGAAATGCAAAATATCACTTACTAAAATCAAGTGAAAAAAGCAAAGCCTTAAAACTTTTAAAATTTCTCGAAGCGTGGACTAAGTGGAGCCGAGAATTCTCTACCTCCACCTTATCAGGAAGCCGCACTCTATGGTTCAGAAGTGGAAAATTATGATCTGATAAGTCCAGGAACTGGTAATAAGAATTCCTTTCACAACGTCGTATGAATGTTTGTACCAGCAGAAAAACTAAACAAGTTTTCCTGTTTTCAAGTACAGGTAATGGAGAATTCTACCTGAGGGGAAAAGTCTAGAGCCATATGGCACGAACTGACACTTTGAGAAATTAACCGCTTGAAAAAAGTCGCCTTCTGAAAGTGCAGATCCAAAAAAACAGCTAATATAAGAAGTGCTGGATTATTGAGGACTGAAGGGAACAAATTCTGCTTGAAAAGTAGAGATGCTTGTCGTGCAGAGAAGGTCTACTTCCAACAATACATTAGGAGCATGGCGCGTTCCCGCTCCCGTGGATAGAGGTATACATAATGGAGGCCTAGGAGCTCTATCCCTTGCTTAGTTCATAAGAACACTTTCCCATCAGGACATGCCGACAGTGTTTATCTTAGAAACTTTTCACACGGCACAAAAAAAGTACAAATGAAATAATGCTTATTGGCCTTGCCTTTCTTGGGAAGTCTGTTATACGACATAGAAGGAATTGAATAATACAAAACGTCTGGCGCTCATAAGGCTGCTTAAGGCATGCGGTAGTCAAAAGCTTGCAGTAAAGTAACCGATTTTTTTGTACCAGGAACTTGCTACAAAATTAAGATTTGTCGATCCTAAGACTAGGCATAATCAACTTCTGGGAAACAAGATGTGGTTGTTTTCTAAGTGGGTGTCTTTCCCGAAAGGGAGGAAGGGACGTTTGCGGTGAACTACTCCCCACTCATGGCTGATTCCACGATGGCAGTGGAAGATGGAAACAGAAGTTCATGACCAACAGTGGGAGTGCTCAAGTGTTCAGCGAAAAGAAAAAAATTAAAGAAAGCGGTGGAAGATAACTAAAGTTGAGACCTGGTTTTCCAACTGTTGATTCTAGGCAATGTTTGAGAGTTTTGTAAAAAGAAATTATTTCTTCAACGAGTTTCCCGCCACCCTGGCATCGTACAGGCAGGTTGATAAGTCGCTTTGTTGGGCAGGTTGTAGTGGGCAGGTTTGCTCTGGCGTCTGATTCATAGTTAATATTAGAACGCGTTTCTTGATCATTGCGCTATTATGACTACGATTCCAAATTCATTTATAAGGAAAGTGATATTAAGGTGGAGTACAGAAAACCCCATTACCCCAATCACCTGACTTTGACGAGTTATACACTACTACCATACAAACAATTAAGACTCAACATTTGATTCTTAAAGCAAGTTAGGCACGGTCATCCTACTAGGAGGGATAGGTAGGAAAGGTGGAGAAGTCACTAGGCCAGGAAAAAGGGCCTCGTGGCACATTTGACGGTCAGCCTAGATCTTATAGGTTGTCACTACGGTTAAAGTCACTGACCGGCACGCCTTACTTACAAATGGGAGTGCAATATACATAGGCAGACTGTACCTACAAATACAATTTTCTCACAATGCCCTCACACCTCCGAGCTGAGTTAGGAGTCACTGTGAAAAATGCTCTCGCTTTATTCGACGGAAGGGAAGTCAGTAGCTACTTAGTGGATTGGAACTTCCATTAATTTTGTTATTACTCAAGTGCTGTCGAATGAATTGTAATATGAGGAAAAAATGAAGACAGGAAAATAGGGAAAAGGAAAGTGACGCATAAGTTTGCAGTTATACATATATAATTGAATTTGATTCGTCACAGAAATTTTTTCCACCGAGCATGATCAATCTTTCTAGAGGGAGATGAAAAGTTGATAATCCCTCAAGGAAGGCCACCTTGGGCTTGGTATTTCGGGTTCAAAAATGCTACGGATAAGGCTAGAGGTAAGAAGTAGTTTGAGCAAAACAGCTGTATATTTCTTCCTAAATTGCCCACGGTTCTTCTTGCCTGCTTCATCTTACAGGGACGAGGACGGGTGCGCATCGTTGCGCGTGTCCGTCGAAACCAGGTCACGCCGCAGCCGTCGCATGCGGCGGGTCAGCCCGCGATACTTGACAGACGTCGCAGCTGTAAGCGGGGCATACGATTTGCGCTTTCTCCACGGTAGTCAACCAAAGGGAAGATAACATAGACAAATGCAAATCGTTCGCTCCACTCACACTTGGTGGTACTGTAATGCCATCTCGAGACCTCCGTGGAGTGCGCCGCGCGCGAAGTGGGCGGGGTGCCTACTTTCGACGGACACGCGCAACGGACGTTCGCCGTCGAGGACCATGTTGAGAAAGGACGGTGAAGGAAGGTATAAATGGCAGTCATCGCCCGCACTCTCTTTAGCAGGAAAATATGATGGAAGGGTGGGGCATTGGAAAAATAGCTCGAATCAGGACAAGGAACCTTCAGCTAATGTCCTATCATGTGTAGCCCATTTCACGGGATTAGCTGATTTCAAAGGAAATCTTTCCATGTAGAAGTCACAAGCCTTAAATGCACGTAACTGCCTTTCGTGCGAACTTATTTTTTACAGTCCGCTCGTGTTCCAGTAATGTTCCTTGTTTGCAGCTTCTTATAGTTTTGCACTTTCAGGGAACGATCTTTTTTCAGGTGCCAATTCTTGCTGGATACCTCCTTGTTAATCCTTCCCTTCGCAAAATCTGCCAACACCCTTACTTCAACAGGATTTGTCTCAGTGGCCTTCCCCAATAATAAGAAAAAAAAGGAAAAAAGGAAGGAGAGTATTAAGAAAATAATAGAAGCTCCATATAGAGCTATCAAAAACGGAAGAGGGTCTTCTATTGTAATAATCAATTTTAGACCTGTCCATCCATCTAGCGTTTCTAGCCCCCCCNCCCCCCCCTCCCCCGATTCAACTTCCGTGTTCAATGTCATAGGAATGCGGATGGAAGTGGTTTATACTGGAATTACGATGGCCAGACAATGTATAACCAGCGTTTAATCCTATCAGACGAAACTGGTAGCAAGTAATCGACACTGAAGGTATGGAAGGCTCAGTTGGCCTGGACAGCCATCTAACCGGGACCCTTTCCCTTGGCCATGCGTGTGGCAGCGTCCACCACTAGCCTCCACACCACATTCGCTATAAAACATTGTAGAACTGGCTTCGGATGTGCCTGAAGGTCTTGAAAAGCACTGTCTCCTCACAGGAGGCAAGGAAATATGTTGTTCAAATTAGTAGCATTACCTGCATCACCTGCGTCTTCTTTTATCATCGAATTGCTTCAAAAAATGAGAGAATACGTGGGCGAATGAAGTAAAAGTAGTACTAATGCATTCTTGGCGACAATACTAATATGGCTAGCATTTGTTACTGGCTAACAATCAACTTAATTACAACCTAGGCGAGAATCTAGTAAACACAATTAGATGTAGTAACGAAGTTGACGTGATCATTTGACAATGGCTGAAAAGCAAGATAAGGAAGTAATTCTAAAAAGCTGCAAAACGACTTGAAAATCATACCCCAGGCTGATTGTCAAGCAATGGGTGTAGGTGACTGCTTCGGAGATTCGATGCAGCCAGTGTATTTATGGATTTGTAAAAGAACTAAGTGCTGCACAGGGGGATGGGACCCAAGAACTTCTGAGCTCCATCATAGGAGCTCAAAAACTGGAATACCCTTCCACAATATTCCAGATAACCAGGACAATCCATACGTCACAGTGCTGCGGGTATGGGTACATTCACCCAATTCTTTCTAGACGTGGCAAACTGCGCGGCAGAATTCGTGATGATCTGGCGCCTATCATTGGGGCACGGTTTCAGGTAGATTGGATAAGTAGGGGCAGCTGATGCTACCTATTTACCCTACTTCGAATTTGTGTCCCAATGATAGGCGCCAGGGTCGCTTAAGGGTCGGAATTGGCCGCGCAGTTTGCCGTGTCCATCCAGAATTGGGTGAATGTTCTGTCCCACCAAGGCTATATCATCGCTTGATCAGCTGTGACTGAGCTGGTGTCATTTTCGATTTGCCTCGAGTATGGCAAAGTGTGAATGAATATATGTGCAGGTGTAAATGGGAGCCTCAGAATTATAGATTTTCAGTCAGCGGGAGTAAACCTTCCATTTTCATCCCCTACCGTACTAAAATGCCCGATGGGACGTCGAAGCTGGCTTAGTGCTTTCAGCATACAGAGCAGGACCTTTGGAGGACGAAACCTTTCAGTTCAAAAGAGGACAACAAAATGAGGAGGCCGGAGGTGGGCAGGTGAAGTTTGTAACAGCTGAAGTATTAGTAATAGGAGCTACGGTTGTACGCACCACAATACTGACCATTTCCGTCGGGCCCTTGACGTTGCTATGGCGACTATGGTTCACCTATTCTATGAAGGAGGGATGTCGACAACAGAGTGGACTGAATGACGATTACAACTTTGAGCTCGTCTTAGAAACGAAAGGACAGTAGAGTCATATGGGTCAGTTACTCACAAAATGTAGCAACGCATGAATTATGTTTGGTACCCAGAAGATGGTCCCTCACGGCTTCACATAAGCCCCGTCCATGTGGTAATCGAATTTCCTTACAATGTGATGACACAGCATCTGTTGGGCTCTGTTTTGCAGCCACATCTTCCTTACCAGATTAAAATCGAAGCGCCCATTGTATGAAGTGTTTCTACCTGTCGCAGAAACAGTCTTGTATAGGCTTCTTCACAGACGACGGTATTCCAGCCAAGAGTAATCAGCGGTCGCTAATCCAACCAAGAATTAATCTCCATGGGTTGGAGATAACAGGAAAACTACTCAATGGAAGTCTCTATCGACTGCCATTTATGGAAAAGTTGTTGATCTTTTTGCTCACACTGAATCAAAGATGAGACAACTTCATCACCAGAGAGATGGTACCGTAAGCCGACCGTAAGTAATTGATTTAGACTGTAGGCTGCCATTGGTGGATTCTGGGCCATTGGGCAGTCTTAGAGGTTCGATGGAGCTATCCACCAGCATACTTGGCCGAAATGGCTTCAACTTATTACCCTTTTATTTTATTACCAGTGATTAACAAAGCTATTTGATTACGTGCACTATGAAGAA